>JAGDQP010040393.1:0-17318 GCA_022664845.1 Lepisma saccharinum | reverse complement strand
CGACTAAGGTGGGCAGGCCATGTAGCTCGGATGGAGGAAAAACGAAATTTATATTCTATCCTGGTTGGAAGGTCGGATGGAAGAAGACCATTGGGAAGACCGAGACGTCGTTGGGAGGACAATATTAGAAGAGATCTTCGAGAAGTAGGTGTTCGTGATGAAAACTGGCTTGATACTGCCCAGGATAGAATCCAATGGCGAACGTTTGTTACTGCGGCGATGAACTTGCGAGTTCCATAAGCCATAGAGTTAGTTAGTTAGTTAGTTAGTGTTTTTATTAGTTCCTTCAATACGATGTTCATCTTCTAGAGATTCAATTAGAGCTTCAAGATTATCTTCGCTGTTCAGATTTGGTAGGGCTTCGTGAGGAATAGACGATGTCGTAAGCCCAACTGGTAGGGCTGGTGAACCGAACGTAGCATCATATGGGCTAAATTTATGCCTTGATGATAAGCTCTGTTTCTTTTATAAATTGCAGAAATCTTAAACCATCAGCCCAATGATTAGTTTGGTTAGATTCTAACCACGAACTTAGCATATTTTCCACATCTTGGTTCGCACGTTCTGAACCTTATGACTGGCTGTGTCTCGGCTTCCCGTGAACGATTCTCAGTTCAGGTTACATTGCACATGTTTCCTCTATCACTCCTATAGGAAAATTCACGACCGTTATCACTTTGCAGAATGCTTGGAGCTCCGAAAATTGTGAAAATATCTAACAATACAACCGCGACTTCCTCTGCACGTTTACTTTTTAACGGACGGAGTTGAACAAATTTTGTGACATGATCTCGGTATACAAGAATAAATTTGTAATCCCTATCTGGCTGTGACTGCATATCTATTAAGTCTACCTGGCATCTAGAATTCAATTCTTGGAATATCATGGATCGAACTATTAGTTCTTTCTTCGGAACTTTACACTTCTTCTGACAAGTTTCACACAAATTTAAATAAATTATCACTGCATCACAAGTTACATTCTTATACTTCTGCTGTATTGATTGATGCTAATACTTTCTCGTTAATGTTTAGGTTAGGAGTTATCAAATAATTACTAAGTAAACTAGTCCACTTTAGCTTAGGTACTAACAGTCGTGGATATTGCTAAATCAAATCCAACCATACGTTACACATTGCTATACTAGTAATGTATGATAAATCAAATTTATTAACATTACAAATTTTAATTCGTTTACTTCTAGATACAATAGGAACGTAAATTCTAGTTTCAAAGAAGATCGAATCATTTGAACTTTAGTATGCAATTCGTACTGTTCGATTGTTTAAGTTACATGAATTATTGTCTCCAATTCTGTTACATCCTACATCCTTCAAATAACTTGCTACTGTTGAATACTTCAAATCGAACATTATACATATCGTTTAAAATCCTTGTAAAATGCGATTAACCAAGGAGTGATTAAAAGTTCCTCCATAATAACAAAAGACGAACTATACAACTATTTAACACAAAGTTGCCAAATACCGACAATAAAATGTCTCGACAGTTGGTGAATGTTTTCCGCCCAACAACTAACTTCCTATGTAATTCTTTCATCATTCGATTTCTTCCACCATGTCCAGTTGCCAAATGTGTGTCATGAATTACGGTAAAAAGCTCTTCGGTGTGAACATAATATCTAATAGTGGAGCTTTCTTCATTCACAGGATATATAAGTTTATCACATTCACCCACTCTTACCATATCATATCGCTTTAGCCTTTGGTTATCGACTGGCGTCTTACCACTTACTTAGACTTACTTTCACTTTGTCAAACAATTCACGATATTTTTGCTTAGTTAAAATGCCACTGTTTTGTTTCTTATTAATAATGTTCACTATACTAGTTTACATTTGAAGCGCTCCATCATTACATCTTTATAACCTGCATCCATAATGTTCACTCGCTCATTAAGGAACTAATTAAAATAAAATGCCAGGACCGCGAACAGAAACAATTTCATACATCGCACTTAACGGTGTAGACCACCCCCGCTATCTTGGTATGCACTTTCCATTCATTTATATGGGGATTGTTTTACTCGTCTTATTTATCTGAGGAGTGTAATTTTTAACTTCTGTGTTTCGTCTAGTGTTTCGTTACGTTCTCGTTGACTCATACTGTTTTTTTAGAAATGCAATATTTTACACGCGAGCAGTATAATTTCGCGTTGACATATTGTGATTTATATGGTGAACTATTAATAATACATTATACTCATATATTTGAAGAAACTTCACAAACCAAAACTCTAGAAGGGTCAAAATAACCACGAAGAAAAATTTCGTGAAAGAGGAACTGGAATATTCTACTTCTGAGAGACATAAGACGAGTAAAACGATTCCCATGTAAATTAATGGAAAGGCCATACCAAGATGGCGGGGGTGATCTACACCGTTAAACAATAGCTAGCAGCCCACTTAATTTAGCTGTTGACAGAGAAATTGACGCGTTTCGATTGTCGACAGTGTCGAGTGTTCATTGTTGACGCGGAGAAGAGACTGGGAAAATGTGGTGTGAAGTGCGCAACCGCATTTTTTAAATAGCACTGCAGCGTGAACGTTCACAAAATAAATTAACTTACGTCGAAGAGGGCAATTTATTAATTTTACCGTCAGGAACTGGGGACTATATATAACTTCCGGTGTGAGTGGGTGATTATATGTAATATCCGATGTCAACTGGTATTTTTTTTATAATAACCAGGAAGAAAGAATAAATGTGATAAATTCTACAGTATTTCCTACATTAACCAAATGCTGTGGATATTATGCATAATAATCAGCTATTATTATAATGTCCGGATTTATCACATTTTCCGTAACATATACAACTAATATACAATCCTGTCGGAGATTAAATAAATTCTCTGTCATGTTACTTGTAACAATATTTAGCAGATTAACTATTTTCTTGGGTGGGGGAGGTAACTGTAGATGAACTTATTGTGGAATAAAATAAGACTAACATTTTTTTTACAAATCATGTTGATATTAACTTCCAGCAAAAAGGAATATTTAATTTCTCCTGTTCTCCACTCACTTTCGTGAAATATTATTTACGTTCTAAATACTGATGAGTAAAAGCAAGACCAAGACCAAGACCGTCTTGGTCTTGCACACCCAGACTTGGTCTTGGTCTTGCACACCCAAATTTGGTCTTGGTCTTGCAAACCCAGCTTGGTCTTGGTCTTGCACCCCCAGGCTTGGTCTTGGTCTTGCATCGGTATCCCTGGTCTTGGTCTTGCTCTCCCAGCCTTGGTCTTGCTTGCAATGCGTATCATTGCCTGCCTTAATGCGTCAATAGTAACGGAAATATGTTTTAATGTAGTATTGTTTATCTTCATGTAAGTGTACAGAATAGAACTACCGAAGTTCAATTTCGCTATAATTTGAACAACTTCACTAACATTTTATTATTTTACTTTTAGTTTACTTGCTTTTTTAGGCACACAATTATGTTTCGTAAGATTTGACAGAATGTAATCATGTGTTATCGAAAATGATGGCCAAAATAACCTAGACATCGAAGTTCTTACCTTGTAACAATCCATAGAATCATCTTCAAGACACTTTTCCAATTATTTACCATTCTCCGTGCTCCAGGAAGTTCAAAGGAGGACCAAACATTAGGGCTGTCAAAATATCGATATCAGTATCGGTATTTTGGAATACCGAAAATTCGGTATCACCCATACCAAAATACCGAAAATACCGATATACCGAAATATCAATATACCGATAACACCGAAAATACCGAAATATCGATATACCGACCCAACAAGCCAAATGCCGACCCCGACGGCGGTCCGACCAACTGGTAGTCGGGGAATGTTCGGCGCCAGGAACGTATTTAGGCTGTGGGTCTTAGGAGTCCGGATCCCCCACAAACTCACAGTTTTATGGGAAAATAGTATAACTTCAGGCGTAATTATACATACTACATTTCATGCCCAGACACACCTTTGACCCCCCAGAAACCCATGGAGCCCTCCTAAAACCAAATTCTGGATACGTGCCTGGTCGGCGCCATCCATAAATAGCGATTGGTCGTCGGGCCGTTTTCCGGGCCGCCGTTGGGGTCGGCATAGAGGCGTAACCCCGCCCAAAATCCGACCGCCGAAGTCGGCTTCTGGTCGGGATTTTTCAAAACCCGCCGTCGGCCGAGCTTCACCGACCAAATGCCGACCTCAGGCTTACGTCTTTTGGCTTGCTGGAGAAATACCGAACAGTATCGATACACTTAACAAGATCGGAATATTGAAATACTGAATTAAAGGGGCTCCACAGTCTATCATTGGACTCATGTACGCGTGGTCCCGGGTTCAATTCCCGGCTGGAGTTCCACTTTTCGGCGTCCACCCAGTGTTGTGAGGCAAATTGGGGAGTCACGTGAATAAAGTCGTCACGGCCACACTCGGTCTGGTAAGCCCCTGATACGCCTGCTCGTGGTTAGGTACGCGCGGGGTTGACCACACAGCCGTTACTCAGGTGGACGTAGTTCCACCAAACACGGACTGATGGCATTGGGGAGGCTCAGGGTCTATAGGCCTGTTACGCCAGAGTTGTTTGTTGTTGTTGAAATACTGAATTCCTCTGAAATTGTGAAAAAAAAATAATAATACTAATAACTTATATATAGGATATAGAGTAGCTCGGCAGAGCTGAAACCAGGTCAGTTGTGGTGACCGCCTGACCCGAACATACGTGATCCGGTCTAAAACTTGACACGATTAACACGGTATGAGGATAGTGTGTTCCAGTTTAGTAATTTTCGTACTCTCACTCCCGAAACACAAGGAAATAATCAAATACTCTACTTTGTTTTTCGGGTGAGGAGACCTAAATCGGGTCACCGGGTTCAAAGCATAGACCCGCTACAAAACTTGACGTATAATCACAATCCGGATCTGAGTTTCGGATATTCTGATATCTGGGGCATTGACACATCATTATAGCCTTTTCTAATTCGTACAGGGTGCCCACAAAATGTGTGAACTTAAATTTCATAACATTTCCTGACTTTTAATGACCAGATTTTTAAAACAATCCTGACTCCCAGACTATCCAATTTTATACTTTTACAAAATATTTTGTTTTCTTTTACATGCATCCTCCACCAATCTCATAGCTGCCCATCTCTCACCTGAGTAGCAAATTTTATGATTTTATTACTTCTTTTACAATAAAATTATAGAAACAAAGTTTTCACTAAATGTTTTGCAAAAGTACTGATTTAAAAAAAACAAATTTACATTTTTTTCCCGCCATGAACATGCTATTGTAAGTCAAGTCAAAGAAAATGCTAAAAACTTTAACATCCATATGAATAAATTCTATGAATATTAACAATGAATATTATACTATTACAATAATTAAACAATATCACCAGAACGAAAACAGAAGTTTCAACAATATCAACAGATGTTAATTTTGCGATTTCCGCAAAAGTTTGATTTTCTGAGAAAGTTCGTCTTGCTCAGTTTCAGATTTTTTCTCTCAACTTCTTTTGCTCATATTCCAGTTTCTTTATTTCATTCATGATCTTCGTTTTTTACAGAATTATTATTTTCTATTTTCTTAGCATTACGCTGTGTTTTCAGAGAATCTTTATATCGCCTCCAAGCAGATCTTTCATATATGAACATTTTCCTTATGATGACAATACTATGGATTCCTTTGCAATTGATAACAGCATCATGCACTCCCCTCAGTGCTATTATTATATGTTCACATTGGATTTTAATAAGAGCAGAGTTGGATAGAGAAACCACCCTCAACTGTAGCATTTCCATGGGAAAATATCAAACTCGACTTTACCACTTTCCAGAGTAGGAGTTCTTTTTTTTTTTTTAAAAAAAAAAAAAAGAAGTGGAAGAAGGGAAGCATAGAAATCATCGAGCCTGGTAATTCCCTGCTTGTCTTGGATATATGTTTCAAAGCTTTGTAAAAAGGATGTTCTGGCATCTTGGAAATATGAGCCCCTGAGGGAAGATTTCCTGACGCAACGGTAGATTTTGTACTTTTTCCTGACTTTTGACCTCATATTTAATAATTTTCCTGACTTCTCCTGATAAATCTTGAAATTCCTGACATTTCCTGCTTGTGGGCACCCTGTCGTACGTATATTGGGGGATTTTTTTCGGCTAGCAAACGATAGGTGTTATTTTGGTTTCATTTACTCTTCATTTTGGGAGTATTGTGAGGAGAGAAAGAGAAAACAGAATCATAGATAAAGAGAAAAATTGCTGAGTTATACATGAATTGCAAGTGTAGTGCCATTGAAACCAGTTATATAATAGTCTGTTACTAATACATACTGTATATTGGAGTGACAAAAGGAAAACAAATAATAAGACCACCTGCTTGTCTCTTCAAACCCCGCCCTCCCCATCGCCAACCGTGACTACAATTTGCTCTGTGACGTGGTTATCAGTCACTATGTAATAAACATTGTACTCTTAGAAGGAGAGAATAAAAACATGTCCTTCTCTTTTTTTTAAGCATGCAGCGAGATAAAAATAGGAAACGCCTTTTCCATCTTACGTAATTTATTTTTGAGAAATAAAGCATGTATTTAAAAAAGACGTTAAAAATGTTCCTACCAACTAACTTTGGACGAAAAACATTAACAATCAACTACACAATTAATTCTATAAAATATATTTTTCGAGTTTCAGTTACATTGAATTAAATTGGCTTTATTTATGGTAAATTATGGAAAGCATTGGCCAACACTTCCCCATGCTCTGCCTACCTCATCTTGACCTCTCTCTCTCTCTCTTTCTCTTTCTCCCCATGTCTCTCCGTCTCTCTCCGGACGAGAAGGAAGAAGAAGGAAAGGAAAAAAAGAGACGAAGAGCTCTCTTTTCCACCGAGCCGACGTAAATCAGTAGTAGAGCGTTGGCGTAGGTTTCGGGAGGTTGTGAGTTCGATCCCAGCGTTCGACCATGCTGACTGAGGTTTCTCAGGGATTTTCCTGTCACACCAGCCAAATGCCGGGGTGGCACCTTCAACATAGGCCCAGGCCAACACCTTCCCAAATCCTTTCCCCTCTCCTATCCGGGCCTGAGCCTTAGATGTCTAAAGGCCATAAATAACATTCAAAAGTTCAATTCTCTCTCTCTCCTTTCTTTATTTCTAGCTTTGGCTCGGGCAGGGATGAGGTAGGCAGAGGATGGGGAAGGTATTAGCCAGGGTCTTTCATAATTTACAATCAAAGTTTCAGATGCATCATAATAACGAAATCCGAATTCTAGGTCTTCGAATCTGAGACCCAAATCGGACGAATTCAATTGACCGGATATCTGAAACCTCGGAGATCCGAGTTTCGGATATCCGTATCCTTTTCGATCCGGATCTGGCCATCCTACTCAGCAGTTTTCGAATTACATCAAAATATTGTTTAAATGCATGTTGCTACTGGGTTTTATCCCATCGTCAAAACTTCCGATGCGTTATTGACTTTATTAATTGACTCCACGTGAAGTCGGCAAAGCTACAGCAACTGTGTTTCCATTATCAGGAAAGGCCCAAACAGTACCTGATTAGAGTGCACCGCAGTGGCTCAATGGTTAGAGCGCTCACCTCTGGTGTTTGGGTTCGTCGGTTCAAACCCTCCTCGTGGTGAAAAAAACCGTGTGCGTGGGTTTTCTTGGGGGTCTCCCGTTTCCTCCCACTTTCTTCGTTCCACCAATCACTCCATCATCATCCAACTGGTCTGCGCCTCAGTTGCCTAAAGGCCTTAAAAATTAAATTCAAAGTACCTGATTACAGCACAATAATTTATCAAGATGCGTGCTCTTTATTGATTTCGAAATGATTCTTTGCGTTAATATAAACGCTTTAATGTTTATTATCATTATAGTATTCTGTAATATGAATATCAACTTTTTCTTTCTCATGTCAATCTTATTTTTCTTTTTCCTTATTTGAGATCGCCAACATTTCATTGTTTATCTCTCGCGTATACACTATATACACTATATTATTACACTATATTATTATTATTATTATTATCAGGGCTGGAATGGTAAGATTTTTGGGGGGTACACGCTGCTCAATAAAAATCCGGATTTGGGAACACGTTCCTTTATATTTATGCACTGAGGTGGGTACACGCTGTGATTTATACTATTAGGTGGGTACACGGCGTGTACCCGCGTATACCCTCCATTCCACCCCTGATTATTATACAAAATATACATTATATTATTACACTGGCAAGGTTAAAAAATTCACATTTTCACCCATTTGATGCCACCGGGTGGTTGTCAATTTCTGTGTATTAATTTCGATATTTACCTAACACAAGGGTCTTTTGAAACAAGAAATTACATCTATTATTTCGAACTGTACGGTTGTAGAACAAATTCTTCAATAAATACCTTGAAAGGCATGGGATGCCTTGACTTCGGAACCAGCTACTGGGGCTGGAAGATTGTTAAGGTGTGAGGAGTAGTCAATATACACAGAGAATTGACGTGACGCGCTGGTGTAATGGACAGAATACCCGGACCGCAGCTGGGAGATCCAGGTTCGAGTCCCAGTCGCGGCGTTTCTCAATTTTTCTGTATTAATTTCAATGTTTACCTAAGGAAGTATTCAGCTTGTGTTTTCAGCTGTTTCCAGCAGAATAGAACTCTATAGAAATTTGAAAAGAACAAATTAAACATCAAACTTGTACTTCGAAGGAGGGTATTTAGCAAGTAAGTAAGCGAGAAAGTAAGATTGTAACATGCAATTCAAGTAGAAATGATTCTTTGCATTGTATTTTATAACGATTTATTGCGGAGGGGGTCATTTTGATAACAATCTAACAGGAAAGAAAGAATATATAGGGTAAAAAGTGACAAATGTAATTACGCCGCTTCGTATTAAATGCGAAAAAACTTCTCAGATGAAAGTTGTTAATATTTTTGATCTTTGTTATCGGGAAGGGACTTCTTGCAACCACATAGAGTCAATATATAACGAGAAAAGTGACATTTGAAGTAGAAAGAACTCTATGGAAAAACGAAAAGGACTAATTGATATCAAACTCGTGGAGTTTGGTGATATGCAGTATGAAAGAGACAATTGAATATGATTTTAACGAGAAAACTAGTATTTTTATTGAAACCCGAAAATACAAGAATAATACAATATTGGAGAGTACTTAATAGCAGAAGGGTATACTTTGCTTAGATTTTTTCGGGGGAGGAACTGTTGAGAGTGGAATTTAGACATTATTTTAAGGAAATGTACTTGCACAATTGTGTATTAAATATGAAAACAAGGTTAATTGATTAAAGTAGTGTATATTTTACGGTTTACTAGCAGAAAGCCACTCCTTGTATTTCATATATAACGAAAAGAGTGTCATTTGAAGTAGCTTGAACATGTATTTGAAGATAAAAAGAATGGATTTACGTAAACCTGATTAGTTCGAAAGACATGGAGGACAATATATAGACTGAAAACTGACATTTGAAATACCTTCAACATGATCTTAAGTAGAATCTAATGTTTGAATTGTAATTTTATGAGTATGTAGCGATTTTGTTTACAGGTTTTTGTAGAAAGACTGTCTGGATCAGAAGAAAAGCAGTATTTGAAGTAGTTAGAATATATATTTCAAGTGCTTTGCATGAAACGATAGCTAAAAAGGACTGATTGTAGCCAGAAAAGACTGGTTGAAAGCCCATTTACTCATAATATAAGGAGAAAACTGACAAAATGCAATCTATAGGAACGCTTATTGCATCGATTCAAGTATTTTGAACCTACAATTTTAGTCTAGACTCTGCTTATACGACATGAATTGACCATTTAGTATTGGTTTACCTTTCCCGAGGTTGTCTAAGTGAAATATTCATGAGTAAAAAAGGCTTTTATTTGTCCTATTATTGAATTAAAGTTGATATAGCCTCTCTGTGTAGTGTTTGTAGAGTACATATAGTTGTATGAAAGAAGTCAGATAGAGTTGTTACCGACGTATTGCTTTTGTTCAAAGGCAGTATGGTGTTTATTTACTTACCTGACTTCAATGTTAGAATCCTAGGCACTATCACCAAAGAATACTCCGTACCATTACGGGAAAAGGTGATGCTTGTTGTCGGGTGGTGAAAGCTCCCCTTCCCGTAGATACTGACTGTTGTAGATCCCGCTTGACATAATAGACACATACACACGCGTACAAACTACCACTGCGCACCGGAAGTCCATGTTTCTTCCAAAGCTTGTGACTATATGTTTGCTTTGAAAACAGGAAGAGTAGGAGAGAGATGGGGTGGGAGTGGGTCTGTTAAAAATGTCACAGATCCTCGGCCAAAGGGATATACCATCAACAGCTGACATTGCTGAACAACTAGTGTTTCCATCTTACGGTCGGAAGTGTTGCCTCTTAGAATAATTTAATAAAATATTACATCTAGGAATAGTATAGTAATTCATGAACAAAAACACGGGTTGCCAACTTATGCAAAACTTTTAAGTGTTGCCAATCATCAATTATTTTAATAAATGATGTCACCTAGTTTTCTTATTGCCTGATACGGTCGTATATACACATTTTTAGAATACATCTCCGAAGTCCCCGACTTGGTCACTAGTACTACTAGGTTGTGTACTTCCTAGGATATGAACTGTTCAAGGAGTATTGGACTTGATGTAAAGTATGCAAAGCCGAATTTGATGATTGATAATGTTAGGCAAGATATCAAATGTAAAACTTTTGCAAATCTAGGCTACCTATAGTAAACTCATATCGTGCTGGCATGCATATCCAGTAAACTTCATGAATAAAATAGCATTTCCTTAAACATTTTGTAGAGTTGTAACAATGAAACACAGCCACCATAAGTAATGACGTCATTTAAATTAAAAATAATCTGAATGGTTGACGAAATGAATAAATTGCCGAGATGATTCGATTGTGAGTTAGTTTGCTGCAGGTGAACCAGTAAACAATGTACTTTTGCAGAGGTGGCCGTCGAGTGTGTTCTGGAAAATCTTGAAGAATAGACACCTTGCTTCAGTATAATTTGTGACGAGTGCTTTCACGATATTCCTTCTGACTCTGACAATGAATATGCAGACTTAAGCAGGGAAATCACTCTACTTTGTATCATGGACGTATTAACAACTCCCTTGGTTTGCGACCAAATATACCAGAAATTTGTTGGATCCCACTGATTATATTGATGTGTTGCATAATTTTCTCACTACTTACAAGAAGATGATGACAGATTCTGATTGTAAAGATATAATCCGGTTAATCTTGTGGGTGAAAGATACACTGCACCTATGGACTTGCAGTAACAAAGATCTTCATTCGTTTTGAATATACACAAGGACTCATGTTTGTATAGGATTAAAACAAGTTATTTGTACTAACAAGGAACTTTTTGTGCATAAGTAAGACAGACTTAAACATTTTCCAAATGATACAAAAATATTGTAATTACAGACTTGATACAATCTATTGCACAGTGATGCATTTCCAGACAAGTGATACAAACAATGCTGAAATTAAAAATCAACTGGTATAAATTATTGTTCTCGGAGGGCGCTGTTTTGGTGGTATAAAGATAATAGCTTGGTTTTTTGCAGCTTTGATTGTGAGTTGCCACTTGTCAGACCATTGACTGAATGTGTCTATTGCAGTTTGCATTATTCGGTTTATTTGTTGAACTGTTTTTGCTGTCGCAAGGAAGTCCGTGTCGTCTGCATATTGGTGTAACTGTATGTTATCGGGTAGTGCAGGTAGATCTGAGCTGAATCGGATGTAGAGCGGTGGTAAAACTGCTGTGCCTTGTGGTACTCCAGTGTTTAAGAAGACCGGGAAGGAATTGCTTTGGTTGATGCTAATATATGGGAGGCGGTTAGTCAGAAAGTTATAGATGTACCGGATATATACTATGGTAGATGAGAAGCTTCCATAGTCGGTCTTGGTTCCAGACTATTGAACGCTTTCTGCTGATCAAATAGTACAAGGCAGGAAGGTTTGCGGGTGTTATATTGATTTGCGTTGTGGTTGGTGATTCGTAATAGTTGATCCTGGATACTGTATCTTGGTCTGAAACCTGCCTGGTGGCCTGGTAGTAGGTGTCTGTCCTTTAGGTGGGCGTGGAGGAGATGTACCAGTATACGGTCGAGTATCTTGCTAAGAGTTGGTGTCAATTGTATTGGTCTATATGATGATACGGAGTCAGGTAGTTTGTTAGGTTTGAGAAACATGAGTGTTTTTTTGTTTTCCAGTCTGCCAGGATATAACTCGTTCGTAGGATGAAAGTATATATGGCTGCGAGTAATATTAGTAAGCTTGGTGGTTAGTCCTTTATGCGTCTATAGGTTATACTGTCGATTCCAGGAGCGGTATTTTTCTTATGCTCTATTGTCTTGATAATATCGTTGCTCGTTATAGGTATGTTAATTTGTCTGTTTTCATTGATACGATTATGTTTGTTTGGTTGTAGTTCTGGTGAATTTAGGTTGAATCGTTGGACTGGATGGTTCCTTGATATGTCTGTTTTGGGTTGTGTGTATATCTTCTGTAGATGGAGTGCAAAGGCGTCAGCTTTGTCCTTTTCTGTATGTATTGGTTGGTTATTCTTCAGTAATGGATATGTTGTTTTTGTGTACTTGCCTGTAATAAGATTGAATCTTTTCCAGAACTTGGTTGGATGGTCTGTATCTCGGAGTTGATTGCACATTTTGATCCATTGACGAAGTTTGTATGCTTTCAGGTAATTATGCACAGTTCTTTGAAGTTGACGATGTAATTGTAGTGAGGCTGGATTTCTGGTGCGGATATAATCTCTGTAGTGCTGTCTAGAGCGGCGGATCAAAGCAAGGTATTGTAGTGGTAATTTCGGTAGATGTGGCACAGCTGTGGTTTTCGGTATGTGCTTGTCAGAAGCTGTTTGTAGAGGAGTGATGATTTTTTCTAGAGTTTCGTACAGGACATCGAGGGTTGCATACTAACATTGTACTATACAGGATAAACCTCCAGCGTATTATAGATACAGAACCTGACTTCCTGTTAATCTCTTATGTAATGTTGGGTGGTATATTACACAGGATATTGATTGTACAAGGAGCAGCAAACTCAGTGTATAATGAAGAAAATGCTAGAGCCGAACTCGGCCACTGAAAACCCACGGGACACTTATTGCATATATCATAGGATATTGAATTGATATGAGGTTCTCAGACTCCAAGTTTATAATGTCCCCCTATCGTGCCTGAACAGAAACTGCCAACTCAAAACCCGTGTAATGGTAGATTGCATACCGCGCAGGATTTCAATTGTTGAGGGAATATCGGATTCAAAGTTTACTTATAATGAAGGCAACATGCTAGTGCTGAACTCGACCACTTAAAGCTCATGTAATTGTAAGGTTGCACACTATACAGTATAATCATTGTACAAGAACTACGGAAACTCAAGGTTACTAATGACTCAGAATGTGCTAGAGCTGAACTCGGCCAGTGAAAGCCCGTGTAATGTTAGGATGCCTACTATACAGGATATTGATTGTACAAGAACTAAGCAACCCAAAGTTGATATTGACTCCCGAATGTGCTAGAGCTGAATTGGGCCACTGAAAGCTAGTGTAATACTAGGGTGCATACCACACAGGATATCCATTCTACATACATTTAAGGGAGTCAAGTTTATGAGACTTCAACGCGCCAAGGACTGCATGCCACCTGCAATAAACTTTGTCATGTTGGGTTGCATAACGATTAGGCTGAATGACTGCACATTAAAATAAAGCACATCAACGTTCCTCCTAAACAAAGCTGACGTTGCTCTCTTGACATGTAGAATTGTATAACTCTAAGAATATGCCCACAGTTAAGAGAACAAATAAAGCTTAACATACGTGATCAAATTATCAGAAGAATGTAATGTAACACTTTACTTTGATCAGGAAAGTAAATAAAAGTAGGCTCTTCAACTGCTCTTGAACCTAGTTGATGATGAACACCTGCAGCGATGGCAATTTGTGATTGCTCCAGCACCGAAGTCAACCCTGCTTATATATAGTATAGAATACTGGGAATCAAACCGTCTATTATTGTGCCACGCTTGTTTTATAAATCTGCCCATAGAATCAGGTAGTCATGATTGTATTAATCTTCCCACTGAATGTCTCGAAGAGGATGTTGTACAACTCCTATCCCATTGGACTATATGTGATGAAATATATGAGAAATTTATTGAAACACATATAGATTGTGAAGATACATTGTACAAGTTTCTGAAAACATACAAAAAGATGCTTACTAGTGACGAATATTTACCAAAACTCTACGTTTTCTCTGGACAAAAGACTGGTTAGCCGGTTGCTTTGGATGTTGTGTATAATGTACTTGAAATTAAAAACAATGATTTTATTGAGCAAGATATTTTTTATTGTACATAAGCAAGATATATATACAGACTCTAACTTAAAAATTTTATTCTTATGAATACATAGAGCTGATACAAACTGTTGAAAAGTATTGTTTTTCTTATACGTTCTCAAGACAAGTGATACAATCTGTGCTGTAATAAAAAATCAATTGGAACAAAATATCGTGATTGGAGAACAAGTAATGCAAAACACTGATACATAAAAAAGAAGAAAAAAGACGTCATACAAACTATTCTTATTTACATATTTTTGGTGCAGTGATAAACTGTTATATAAAAGAATCAACTCAAACAAAGTATTTTGATTTTCATTTTATTGAAAGTGTTCACCAACTCAACTCTTATAAAATATTGTACTCTACCTCACAAATCAATATTTTGAGTAGTTACTAAATACTAAAAAAGTGATTGCCAACTTGCATCAGGTAAAATTTCATTGACAACTTTGTTACTTTTATAAATATAAATACAGTTCTCTGTTTTTAGTTTTACAAAAAAAAGCTTTCCGTTTATGTTTTTACACAAAAGTTTTCTGGGTTTTGTTTTTACAAAAAATGTTTTTCCGTTTTTTTACAAAACGTTTTCCATTTTAGTTTTACTTTTATTACAAAAAATATTTTTAGTTTTTGTTTCATAAAAAGTTTTCGTTTTTGTTATTACACAAAAGTTTTGTGAGCATTCAACATGCAATTGAATAAAAATTGTAACTTTACATTTTTTGAATTTTCTAGCATAAACATTAGTTGCTACAATATCCATACGGAAGAGCAGAATAATCTTTTTTCTTTGAAGGATTAAGCCGACGGCTCTTATTATTCACCACTCTGTGTTTTCGTCTGTCGTTTTTAAATGATTTTGTAACCTAGTTTGCGCCAGGTATTGTTTGAATTGAAGATTTTTCCGACTATCATACTGATGAGTGACTAATCTATGAAAGTGATTGAAATTAATTACCTGTCTTGTACGATAATTCAAAGTTTTACCACAAATTCTGAAACGTACTCAATCTCATTTGTAGCGTAACTAGATTCTTTTTAGCGTTACTCTAAGTATTTGCACCTGCACCAATAAAGATTTGCATCTCTCATCCATATTTTATTTCACTAGTTAATTGTCCAAGGTAATTCCCAGTAGTTAGCAACAACGGTTCATCTCGTTTCTACACGTAAATAGCTGAGTCCGTGCAACATAATAGACCTTCTATACCAACAATGTCTAGTAACTCATAAAATCGAACCCTAGTCTACAAGGATATGAAGGCTGCTACCCTACATTGGTAAAGGTGTGAGGTGGATTTTCCTTTTCAGTCTCTATACATCACTAGTAATTTGTTTGGGGTAGCATCACAAATCCTAAATTCCAGAAGTCCTAAATTTCAGAAGTTCTAAAAGGCAACAAGCGAATTCTCTGGATTTTGCAGATGTCCTAAATTGCACGAGTCCTAAATTGCAGAAGTCCTAAACTTGTTTTGTGGCGCTGCTAGCGCGTGGCAAGCCTGTCTCGAGCTTACATTGCTATATAGGAATATGTATTAACTTGAAGATGTCTCAATATTCAGGAGCCTAAATACCTTTTTTTTGTTAACTTACCTGTGTGTTTGATTATCCACTGTTATTAGACTAAGCCTTTATTTAGATCTTACAGGCATTCTTCATTACTAGATCCTTACATCATTAAATGCCGTTTGTCAGGGAATATAGTTGGTTTGGAACCTTGAAATCAGGGAAAAAAGATGAAAGTCATTTTGTAAGAACTCTGTAAAAAACCTCTTTGGAGCAGGTATGAGGCACAAGAATCTCACTAACATTTTATCTATTTATCTTGAACTAAGCTCAAATTGCTTTTTTTCCCTACCTTTTGTTCTTATATTAATGAACAGTTCTAAATTACTAAATGTAATCTAATTGATCAAACTCTGTTGTCAGTTATCAATCATTTTAATTGATCAAAATTTCATAGAAAAATGGTCATTAAAGTTATATATATATATATAGGGTGTAAATGAATAACACCAACAAAGTTCTGGATGAGGTTCTTCATGACAAAAGAAGGGGAAAAGTCTCTATCAACCCGTGTCCGAAAATTCGTAATTTATTAATTACAGGCAACCGAAAATGGAGATTTTGTATTTTTTCAGTTGAATATTGTCAAAAGTAGTAGCTATAGACCGAATGCGGCATATTACCGTCAAAGACTCTTACCCTCCTCTATTCAAATTGTACCTAGGTGTAATCCGTTCATACGCGTTTCTCAGATAAACAAACTTACTTCATATAATGGCGGAATATACAATCCGTCTTAAGAAGAAATCATTGTGCCACCACTAGATAATCCTGACAAGTACATATTTGAATAAATGATGGTAAGAGTCTTTGACAGTAAGGTGCCGCATTTTGTCTACGGCTACTAGTTTGGACTCTATTCAATTCCAAAAATTCAAAAATCTCCATTCTCGGTTGCCTGTAACTCATAAATTACGAATTTCTGGACACGGGTTGATAGAGACTTTTTTCTTTCTGTTGTCATGTAGAATCACCTCCAGAAGCTTGTTGATGTTATTCATTAACACCCTATATATATATATATCTGGTGTAGTAAAAATTAATCCATTATTTTGCTAATAGATGGCTTCAGTGATCTGTATCTCGCGTTGTATAAGTCCGATCGGGTTCAACGAGATGGCGTTCAAACGATGAGATTGCGTACTACAAACACTGTTCAGATAGTTGTGATGAGTTGACTCAGTGTTGTGTGAGCGCGCGTCAAAATGGACACTAGCAAAGAGAAAATACGCTATATTTTACAGTTTTTCTTCGATAAAGGCGAAAACGCAAGCCAGGCGGCTGCAAATGTGAATAGTGTTTATGGTCCTGATACTGTAACAGCCAATCACGCGCAATTTTGGTTTC
>JAGDQP010040392.1:0-11075 GCA_022664845.1 Lepisma saccharinum | reverse complement strand
ATATATATATATATATATATATATATATATATATTAATACGGTATACAACAACGAAAGTAAAACTGCACAGAGACAGCGTTTCTACATGAGAAATACTTAATGCAGTCTAATCTTATGATAGCAAGATCGGAAAATAGTCTCAAGTCGCAAAACAAAGCAAAGTGTTCTCAGAACAAGATCACAAAATAGTCAGTTCTTAAAAATGAACTTCTGGATGCAAGGTCACTCCTATCAGTGTTACGGTGCGGTATACTACGAACCAGTGCATTGTCATTGGCAAACCTGAATCGCTGCTATGGGCGACCATACACATCGAAAGTTAATTTTGGATATTGTCAAGCTCATTTTGTTTTGCGATTTTTCTGATAATGCATGCTAATATTATTTTGTGGTCTTGTTGTCCTAAGATTGGACTGTATTAAGTATTTTTCACCTTAAAGTTAAATGTCTTTGCAGTTTAGCTATATCGTTGTATACAACATTTATGTGTTTCAAGAAATATGTTTCTGGCCAAATTGTTTTGTTTTGCTTTAATTTTAGACACCAGTGTATATACAGTGTGTCCCTGAAATGGCACAAACTTCGGGAGGTGATGTTTTGCACCAAGACAAGGAAACAATTCCTTTGAAGAAATTTCGAGGTATGCCTAAGTTCGAACTCATAGGAGCTCAAAATTCCGGACACATCGTCACATATGACATCATAGTTCGACACATAACGACGTAAACAGTGTCGGCATTACTCAATACACCAATTTGAACAATGTTTATGATTGACGAGCGCAGTTTAAAGGGGATTTCTGAGCTTGCCCTATTAAATCATTAGGGAATAGTTAAGTGCTTGGGTTAAGTGAAAGAGCAGCGATGGGTTTAGTGGAAGAGCAGGGTACGCTGAACTTCGTTCTGCAATAAAGACTCATTCAATTCAATTCAATTCCCTTACTGTAAAATTCTTACGTTGCGAAACCTGTCTGTGTTGCACTCCCTCAATCTTAATCATTGCTTAAATGGATGTATAGGGTGCTCGTACTTCGATTGTGATTTGCTAATCCGACTACGCTTGCGTCATTAAGTGTCGACATATGACGTCATTTGTGACGAAACTTTGAGCGCCTGTACACACGCATACCTCGAAATTTCTTCAAAGGAATTATTTCTTGTTTTGGTAATAATAATCACCTTCTGAAGTTTACGCCATTATTTCAGGGACATATGTAAGATGGTGTTCCACAAATTCGCCTTTACCCTCAATACCTTTAAAACTAATTACACTATTTAATAAAATGGGACTTTCATTAACTTAACTATAGGATGTAAAATGTGAAATCCCCAGGAATATCCAACCCGGGAATCGCTCACCTAGGACTCCATCAGCATATTTCCTTTGAAAAGGAAAAGCAAGATATATTTTGAAGATCATGGCATCCACCATAAATTACATCCATAATCAATCATATTAAACATTACATTTTAGCCCAATGGATCCATGAGAGCCTAAAACATGATTATTTGAAACCACCATAGCCAGAAAAATGTTAACGTCATTTCGCTGATATATTAGTAACATTTTTCAGCTGGTGTTATTTTAGAACACTTTAGCAAGGAAGCCAACAGGTAGCTGTGCTCCAGTAATAGAGGAATATAGGGGAAATGGGTCGATATCGACTATTACCTTTGGAAGCTATCGTATGGGATATGTTCAGTAGCTTTTAGAGGCAAAGAGTTTATTCTGAGGACACATTTGTAATTCGCTGAAGGTCATTACAATACCGCATTACTTCTGCACCGGTGTGTTGATGTAAGGAACCCTACAATGATGTGTTTAGGCTAATGGAATAAGTAATCGGTGACCTACACTGTCCAGGATTAGTGGTCTAAGCCCTTTTCTCAATCAAATGTTGGAAACAAAATTCTTTTTGACAGGGTGATGCATGTGGGCTAAATACTATTAGACTGGTAGTACCAGTGCGACGCAGGAGGAAAGCTGGTAGAACGCGGACTTGTGGGGAGAGCTTTATGGCTTTCTAATTCAGTAGCTGTGGAGCACTGGTCGGTACATTTGTTTGTTTCATTTGCTCAGTTTCCCGGGCTTTTAGGCCAACTGCCTAAAAGAAAAAATCAACTGGGTATCATTATAGCAAATATTTTTTTCCCTTTATTTTAATAGTATACAAGTTTTATTGGTAAACAAAGACAGGACAAAGACAAGGACAAGGAGGAGTAGGAACACTAAAACTAAAAAGATAAGCTACACTACAAACGTAACAAACAAACCAAAAAATAAAGGGACTTGACTATATGTTCCTATGCTGGCAAACTATTAACAAAGAACCCTTCCCAACATAACTAATTGTACTAAATTATATTTTAGTGTTAAGTGACTATATTTGATTATAATGACTGTTACTATAAATCTTGTTTTAACGAACACAGCTTCTTTTATTTATTTTCAATTTTATTTATGTACTCGTATCATTATAAGTAATGACTCAATGAGACCCCGGGAGACTCTAACCCACGGGTGGCACGACGGTTGCCCAGAGAACCCAACACCCCTCGTCGGGACGGGGTGTCCATACCGCTGGTTTTCATTTCCTGCATAATTCTCATACTACTAATTATAATGCATAATTTGATATTGATGGTACCAATTTCTGGCATTTCGCCCGCTTGCGGCACGACGGAGACTCAGAGCACTCAATGCCCCCGCCGCGACAGCTTATCCGGCCGCAGGCTCCACGCCCGAATAAATTCTCATGATTAATTAATTATGGAATTAGGTCCTGAACCAAGTCTGGCAAGGATGATTCATGCATAGAGCAAGTAGAGTAGAGTATAAGATAGGAGAATAAGTTTTTTTGAAGTCAAGGAATAGATGAAAAATGAGATAAAGAAGAGACTTCAGATTAAACTACCCAAGTCCACCCGTGCAATCTTCTCCAAGTTGTTTGCAAATATTATGAAAACATAAGTATCAATAAAACAGAAATCAAGACTGGGTAGAATAAATATCAATAAAAAGAAAGAAGGAGGTAGAAAGGAAAGAGATATAGGATAGAATCAGTTTGTTATAGTGTCAAAGAGTAATCCATCCATCAAGCTTCCATCCGAATGAACTCCACTTTTGTTGGTATGATGAAGATATCGAGACGCTATGCATTCCTCTTCACCTATATGAATTCTCATAGGTCACCTGTGTATGATTGTTGGTACGATGATAATATCCAGATTCTATATATTCCTCTTCACCTGTATGAATTCTCGTGGTTTCCCTGTGTGAGAATAGTATGAATATATTGTTAGTAGCTTGCTCTAATAGAGTACACAAAACACACACTGGTCGGTATAGTAATCAGAGCTGAAACTGGTCACCGGGCTAATCGGGTCATTCGGGTCAATTTGTAGACCGGGTTACTGGGTCTAGGCTTCAGACCCTGTCTGACCCGCTGATCCGATTTAGACCCGGTAACTGGAAGAACAAAACAGAGTTTTTAATTATTTTTCTTGCGTTTGAATAGTTCCTAGCAGGACAGAATATCAGGCTCATATTTGCGCAACACTGGCCAGTATTAGCCAATATCGATCAAGGTTGGCCCAGTATTGGGGCAATATTGGTCCGATATTCTGTGCTGCTAGAAATGTTTCTGCCAGGTCACGTGACCAAGCCACAAAATCATTCACTAACCATATAAAACAAAATCCAAAAATAATTTGCTTTGCAGCTCAATTTTATCGTTTGATAGTTATTTAACCTTGTATGTTTTAAGGTCACTTTCCGGTCATTTATAACCTTGGCTGTCATTTAACAAAGAACTGACGGCGTGACTTAGCCAGAAATCTTTCACTAGCCCCATAAAACATATCTAAAATGTATTTCCTCTGCTCTTGGGTTTTTCTTCAGCGACACCAGATGAATGGCGGAAGGTACCTCCAACTTAATTCCTGGCTGACTCCTTTTCCCAAAGCTATCCCGACCAAAATCATAGTTGCCTGAAGGCCATATATAAATTCAAAATTTCAAAGACTTGTTGATATTAAACTTGGTCATTTTTGTTACAACATAGTAACATAGGAATTGACTGTGTTCGATTAAATAAAACAACTATATTTTTCTATGAACAGTTACATTTTCTTATGTGTATTAGAATTTATATAATATTTGACGCTATATAACACAATACATTCTGGAATAAATTTTAGGGGTGAGAAGAACTGTAAACTGTCTAAAATCGGTGGAAAAAAAAATCAGGGTAGCTTTGTTAAGTAATTTTAATACACAAAATTCTGTGCAACGTTTGAAACGCCTATCATTTTTCCGCTTTTTAATGCCTCAGTGACCCTGGATGTCCCTGCAATATCAAAAGCGGAAAGTTTGTTATTTTATTGCTGCAGACCACATTCATACGTCCAGATTATCGCCAGGGAAAATAAAAATATACTTATAGTTTTCCAAGAAACACATTTAAATAAGAAAATCGCATATGAACTGCTTAATAAGAAAAATAAAAGTGTAGAGCTTTCTCTCTTCTCTTTTCCTTCCAACAAGGCGCTGCCGCACAACATGACAGAAACCCTATTTCCTGAAAAATTTCCATCCCAAATTTCTCTGGCTTGCTCCTAACACAATGGTGCGCAAAGAAAAATGGAAATTTTAATGCTTCTTCCATTTAGTGGTTTTGCTTGATGTTTTTCATTAAAGAAAGCTCCAATGAAATTAAGTTTGTGACATGCATGCAATAATTTATATATACAAAAGAGCTGCAATTTAAATTCAGTCTGGATTCACAAAGAAAAATGCCTTTTATCGCGTCACATTATTTTTCTAGCCATGAAGCGGTCTGAGTCAGAAGAAACGTTTCCTATTAGCCTTAAAATATATAATTTTTATTTTCGCTTCTCTCTCTTCTTTTTTTTCTTCTTCAAAGCGATTTATGGGAGTCGAAAAGAAGCAGAAAATCTGGAGAATACAAAGATGAAAAACTTAATTTACATTTTTATTTCAGTGCCACAGTATCACAAGCATAACAAGCACTTATCGCCAATTTTCAACTAAGAAAATGTAATGATAGAGCTATTAAAAGTGTTTCAGATTTCTTTTATTCAATATTAACAAAGAATAAATATAAATTTATTTTGAAAGGTCAGTTGAAGGAGAATAAAGGCAAGGTTAAAAAAAACATCAATTTGAAATCGTCATTAGCATATTAAATCAATATTTCCATTCTCTTAATAGGCAAAGAATGTATTCGGGTGGGTGACGTGAGGGGGAAAGAAACTAGGCTTGACTAAACTGCTGAGGAACAGTTTCGATGTTGTCATCTTTCCTTTTTATTCGCTCTCCCTTCTGTGTGTCAGCATGACCGCGCCTTCTATTCAATCGTGCTTTTGTGTTTCTCCCACTCACTCTGTCTCTATTCTGGGTTTAGATGGTGTTTAGGCAGGGTGAAGCTTTCTTGGTCCACTTACTGCAACGCAACCCACTGAGGAAATAACATGTGACAACAGTGTGTATGATGTATGACTAAGTATCCAATGTAACGGCTCTCCCTTTTTGTTAGTAGGTGTTTAAAACGAAAGATAGAACTCTATTCTTTCCTTATTACCAGTATAAATGTCGTATAACACAAGAGAAAGAGATTCACGAAATTTATTATTCTGTGCTAGACTCTTTTTCGTTAATATATTTATTTACACATTTCTGGGACGTGCATCAAGTTTTGTAATTACTGTAAAAAAGTAACATGAAATAATTTGATCCGGTATAAACAACCCTTAAACGCATGCTTTGGCTTGCAACCTGACGTGCAAAGAGCAGCTCCCAGTAGCACACATAAAAAAAAAGTTGATAACACCGGTGAACGTCTACCTCTTCAACGATTTATTCAACGATTAAACGTTATTTAAACGTTTAACTGTTTATTCAACTTCAAGACCACAGGTAAAGAACGTGCTTTGTCCATTTTCTTGATTTTACAGGATAGCGGTTTAAAACTCCACAGCTTTAGTTTGTTAGAATGATCCTTCAAAGAGAAATCAGATGGTCCTATTTTCTTAATTTGCCCCAAAATGGACAAAGTACGTTCTTTTCCTGTAGTCTTCACTTTGAATACAACGTTCAAGAGGCGGGCATTCAACTTGATGTTATCAACTTGAAATTAACGTGTGTGCTACAGGGCGAGGATGTTGAGAGTAAGGTTAATGCTATGTACAGTCTAGAACGGAAGATGGGACCATCCTCTGAATTATCCGAAATCTTAGGAAGATTGAAAAGTCTTAGTAGAAATAAAACACATGCATGTGAAGCTTACATGATTTCCATTAAATTATTAAGATTTATAAGTAAAGGACTGGTGTCTCAACTATAGCGTATATTGTTTATTACCCCACTATCACTTTGATTCTCTTATCACGCAAATACGAGTCAATTTTAATCGCTTCCTGTTCCTTCAGAAAGTGTGAAGAAAATTGGATACCAATTTAAGTTAGTATCTTTATCGTTACACAATTTTGTAGTACAGCCGGAACCGGGCTTCCGGTCCAAACACTGTACATCCACAATGATAAAGAAGATCATTGATGGTATTCTTAATCCGACACAGTAGAGGGGGTTCCTGGTGGTTTTGTCCTTTCATGTATTATCATTAGTGAGCCAGCTGTTGTCGAGTATTCTCCTATCAAATTAAGTACCAGAGTGCCCTTGGTCCTTCTGGGCACCTTGGGAGGTAAATTCGGTCGAAAGTAGGACTGATCTCGTGCCGTAGGTCAAGAATATTTGGAGCGCTACCTCCACATCATCCTATGCCGTTCACAACGCGTGCGCATCGCATAGGGAATACCATTACCTTTACTTTGATATTCAAATTGAACAAATACATATTGGGGTACAATAGATACATTTCCAGTATATCAGTGATGTTGTAGAGCTGTAAAATGTGAACTTTGAATGTGCCAAATACTCAAATAATAAGAATTCAACAAAGAGCAATGGAAATATTCATGCTACAAGTAACGACAAAGGACAGGAAGGTAAATGAATAGATTCAATCCGAAACAAGTGCAGATTATGTAATTAAGATTGCCGAGAAGATTGAGTGAAATGGGTCTGTCACATATCTGGAAGAACAGATGGAACAATTACAAGAAATATGCTACATTGGATTACCAGAGAGAAGAAACGACAAAGAAGATGACTAAATACAAGATAGATACATGAAATCTAGTTTTTAGAAGCTACACGAGTGAGGATATCAACTGACCAAGATAAGTAGGGGGAAATATGGGAGTTCTTCCCCCAGTAGTGAACTGAAAATAGCTGAAAATGATATGCTTCTCATGGCTCAGTAGGTAGATTTCCAAGCCCTGGCTGTTAAGAAACATTGCTATAATACGCAGGGTCATGCAAGCATTCTCGCTGTGTAGTAATTCTTATTTATGCAGTGTAAACTCAGAAATTAGATGTTGGAAATGTAAGATCTGGCAACCCTGAGATCTAGGTGGCAAGGACAACATATGGGAGACTTATTTTATATCTCGACGCCTGTGGATTATATTGTCGTAACTCCACTTTTCGGGTAAATTCAGCTAATGGCACGAATGAAAACTAGTGAACTAGAAGCCATAAATCCACAGACGCTGGTCCAAAATACGCCTTAGTTCGAGAACTATATGCAGTGCAATTTTATCTATCTTCAAATGTTTACTTTTCTCGTGCAATATTGTCGTATCTAAAGAAGCCAATCATAGAGTGTGGTGGCATCATGTGACCAGTTCTCCATCAATGGCTGTCCGTTGTTTTAGGCATAATTTTAATGTTTTGTAATCTGTATAGTTTATTCTAGTGTTATTGGAATGTATCCAGTATTCTCTAGAACATGGTATATGCACTCCATTCTAATAGATTATTCTGTAAAAGAGAATTAAATATACTGTTAGCATTACGAAAATATTGCGCTAAAACAGCAGATATTTCTTTGCCAGTTGAAAAAAATACAGTGATCTTGTAATGTGGTAGTCTGGCTAGTATACCAACACAGTACCGCCACATGAATTGGGATTGTTCAAAAGTGGCCGTTGTCTCCTCGCCTCTACGTAGGAAAGATTCCTTAGTCACTTCCGACTTCTGATCCAGATGGCGTGGCGGTAGAAGAATGAAAGCTAAGAAGAAAGTGTGCATGCCTCGCTCTTTTGTGCATGGGCCGTCGAACAGTCAAGACACTACGGGCATATCTCCTAGTATCTGATATACCAAGTGACGAAAAACATTGTATATCTCCTCAGTGTGTATCGTATTTTGGATTACGTAATTAAGTGCATGTGATATTTAGAATAGACGTCATATGCCAATAGTAACTTACTGTAACCAGCAGCATGCTTGGAGCAGAATAGATGGAAAGGATGACACGTGCCGGACTCTAGATGAGTTAAGTAACTTTGGTATGAACGATTAGTGCACCTGCTCCATAGAAATTGAAGACCTGAATTGCAAAACATCCCAAGTCCACTTTTTTGGTATTTGCATTTTTTTTTCTGTTCGTCGGTATCTATGTTCCAAGGGCTATCCACTTGCATAAATATTACACCCTAATCCCACCACAGAAACCCCTTTTTAATACAAAATAATTTCCGCTGAATAGGATAACATACGAAGACCTTAGACTGTTTTGCGTTCCTCCTGAAAAAAAAAATACTCCGGTGGACTTAGGATGTTTTGCAATTCAGGTCTTCAATTGCAGTCAGGATCGATCAGTTCATCACCCATTCCTTTCCCATATTAATTCACAATAGCACAGTTCTTACATCAAGTTTTCATAGTAAATTTGTTTTCCTTTTTCATTCATCTATCTATCTATATAAAAACAGACGTCCTGGCCGGCATATCAACCAACGCTCAGGCTAAACGGTATAAGCTTGAAACATAAAATTTATACAGTACATAGCTTTCATGACGTAAGGTACCACTAAGGAACGATTTTTGGAAATTCGGATTCGAAAGGGGTGAAATAGAGTTGCTATTATTTTAATATGTATATGCCTATATCTGGAGATCCCTTAAGTCTACAAACAAGAAATTTGGTATTTGCTCTTTCCTTTTAAAATAATTATACACGTGTTTAACCGTTTTTTAATATTGGCCCTAGAATCGGAGAAAGCAGGGTGTTTTTTTTTAATATAACTATATTGACTGTCATATCAATGTTCAGGCCAAACGGCTGAAGCTAGAAACTTGAAATTTATGTCTAATATGTCTTTAACTAACGTATTTCCCTGACGTTCGGTAAGGAAGCAAGAGATGGACATTTTTCAAAACTAAAAATGAAAATATTATTTTTTCTTTTGTTAGAAAAAGAGAAAAAAGTTTCTGCTCTAAGATTGGATCGAACTCACTACCCTTAGTATAGCTGGCCAGTGGACTATCCACTACGCCATACGGGACACCGGATCAATCAAGGGATCCGTGTCAAGTTCTAGACCGGGTTAGCTAGCGTATGCTTGGAATCCGGCGTGACCCGCTAGCTTAGAAGGCTTACTATTGCATTTGAACAGTGTTTCTTCGAGACTGACCAGGACCGGGAGGTTTAATCCCCAGAACTAGAAAAATATGGCGTCGAAAAGATCCTAACAATAGTAATAACATTTGGAAAGAGTCTCATATTGTTGGAAAGAACAACAAATACCGCAAATAAATCCTCCCTCGGAAAGGGCTGTTTTGAAAGAATTTTGTGTTTGGAGTATTAATTATAATGAAAGAATTAAGAGTCATTGCCAAATTAATGTACCTAAACGGGCGGGCAATATTAAACTTAACAGTTTTTTTTTTAATATCTTCAGTATTGTTTTAGAAGTACTTATTCCATTTGTACCATTTGCGGAGATCAAAAATATTATTTGTTCATTTTAAAAACATTTTTTTAAAAGCTGGCCCACGGAGGGGATAATCAGGCCCATGCCGTGGTCTTACGTTTCTGTGGAATTATTTTCTGTTTCTGTGTATTTGCAGAGTGTAGGCTACACATGACTTTGTGTTTGATTTATGTGGTATGTAGAATTATATTTAAAGATGCATATCGTTGTCCACAAAGGGGACAAAATGGTTTACTTTTAATTAAACCACCTAACTTTATTGAATGTCTAGAATATCATTTTGAACCTAATTCACCGCTTGAGCGCTACGAACAATTTTTCATGTATATTGAGAGCAACTGTCCACCTGGTAGTACAGTTTGCCTTCTGGGAGACTTTAACATACCAGAAATAGAGAATTCAAACTTAAACATTAGAAATGCCTCAGTTAAATGTCAAGAATTGATCAATTTTATGTCATATTTTGAGTTAGAATCATATAACAATATAACGAACAAGAACGGCCGTACTTTAGATTTAATTCTAACTAACATTAAAAGTGTCAAAATTGAACATGAAACTTCCCCAATTGTGAAAGAAGATCCTCATCATCCTGCGCTGTTAATTACAATATCTTATACCAAGCCTTCAAAAACAATATTAAAAAACAATATTAGAAGCTATAATTTCAGGCGAGCCAATTTTGAATTGCTTTATAGGGAACTAGCTGGAGTTGACTGGGGATGCTCAGAAAATTTTGGTAGTGTTAATGAAGCTCTTAGTAGGTTCTATGAAATACTTTATGATACTCTTGATAAATGTGTTCCAGTAAAGAAAACGGTCACTAACTCTTATCCATGCTGGTTTACCAAAGAAATAATTACAAATATTAAACGTAAATTTTATCCTTATAAGAAATGGAAAAGAACAATTGGTAACCCTCATTATCATTATAGAGAATTTGTCAAATTAAGGAAACAAGTAAGAAAGGATATATCTTTAGCTTACCAGGATTTCTTAACTAATACTGAAAATAGCATTCTAAATGACCCAAGTAATTTTTGGGAATTTATCAAGAAAAAAACACGACATCTTCCACCTTCAAATATGACATACAATGGACAAATAATCTACCATAATGATGAGATTGCCAATTGTTTTGCAAGCCACTTTCAATCAGTATATCATAAAACGTCTGCAAAATATGAAATAAAGGATGTAGTCAACAAATGTGA
>JAGDQP010040391.1:3676-17318 GCA_022664845.1 Lepisma saccharinum | reverse complement strand
TAAACACTATACAATATTGTATGATTTATCGTACGAAAAATTTCGTACTATGGATTGTATACATTCTATCATACGAGAGATCGTACGAGAAATTGTATCTTCTAAAGCGGCCTTTATATATCAAAGTTCAGATTGCCTTTTCCTTTCTTTTGTTAAAGACACATTAGGAAGCTATAATATACTGTGTTATTTACACATTATAGACCTACGTTGCACACAAATGTTTTGCCTGTAAAATTGCCCAAAGAATGCATCTTCTTAAATATGTCTTGTATAACATTGTCGACCATCATATTTACATCGCTAGGTAAGAAAGTAACGTTATTTGCGAAAGTACAAGGATACGTATTTAGGAAAATATAAATCATACACGATAATCAACATAGTTGTCCACCATATTCCTACGTAATTTAAGGAAGCGTTAAACACTTAAGGGAGCAAAATCGCGTTCTTAAGTTAAGGGCGAGTTTGAGAAACTGTTAACCTTGAGGGAGGTTGGTGAAACATTCTGGTGTTGTGAGGAAGCGTTAAATTGACTTAAAGCTTCCTTAAGATTTAAGGAAGGTTAGTGAAACCGGCCATTAGTCTTGAAAAGAGTAACAAAAATCAAAGGAAAACTTAGTTGGCAATTAAGAAGCTTCTTTTGTGGGACATTCTTGAATGAACTGTGCTAGAATAGTCTCTTTGCAAGTTCCAGCAATAATTTGCCATTATGTGTTTATTCCATCTTCCCTGGTAGCTCCATTGTTTTTTATATTCTGGTGAAATCTTTCACCTTGCTCTTCACTGGTATTATCCAAATTTTCATGGAAGCGGTCCAAGAGGCTGTGCAAGTAATGAACATTCATGCTCATGTGACATCCAAGATGTCTGAAATTATTAAACATTTTGTGCACTAGATCGACATGTATTTATCAGCTTTGGTTGCCCGAAAAGTTTCTGACAACAAGTACAAATGGCGTCTATATACTTCGCTTGGCTGGAGACATTGAATGCATGAAAGCAGGATCATTGATGAGTTGTCTTAATTTGGGATCGTCAATAGTTCCAGCTCAAGATTGATTTTCTGTACTTAGTCCATTCATTTTTCGTTCTATGTACACAAAGCTTGGTGAATTTTGATCGAGAGTCTTCACAAACTGTGTCATCAAGCCTAGCTTTATGTGCTGTGGTGGCGGATGGTATACATCCTCTAGTTGCCGCACCACGAACTACAACCTATCGAAAGGCCACAGCTAGGGAAGTGGCGACTCTGATAACGCAACATTTGGACAATATTTACTCAAGATCCAATGTTATATAATGCTAATCGATACGTCAAAGTACGTCAGTATGCAGATTATGAGTTAGTGGCGTTGCATCTCAAAAAGTATAGATGATAGGGAGAAACGGTTTGCATATTTGGAATTAGCTCACCAAATATAGTCAGAATCAGATATAATATTCCAGGCACCAAACAAAAACTGTTTTCTTTTGTTGGGTTGTGTTATAGATGACGGCAAGGGTGTGTAAGATTGTTGGAGGGTACTGCTTTGGTAAGTTTATAGGTAAGGCGATCAAAGCCAGAAGCGGAATTCCTTTTATTTTTAATGACATTTAATGGCATTAGCTGTAATATTAGATCGGTGCAAGATATGTTGTAGCAATTGTTCATACTATGTCTATTAAAATTTGCGCATGGTCGCTTCCAAATGAAGGTAAGAGACGCTTAATAACGAGACTGGCAAGTAGATGGCAGATTATGAAGAGGTGATAAAGGTCATATTGCAGACAAAGGTTGAAATCGCTGTTTCTCGGCTGTGTTGCGACTGTGATAATTGGTTGATGTCGACCATGATGACGTAATGCCTAAAATTGTCTTCTATATATTGAAAAAGTCCAATGGAATAAAATGTTCAGGTATTATGTAGATCGTGCAGAAAGTTACGTTTTTGTTTTAAAGTAAATAGTTACGACGTTATGCTCAGGTAAGGTACAAGCAATATTTGGTGGGAGTTTGTGTTCTCTTATTGGTATAGTATTCCCATGTCTCGCAAATTTGTATACTTGATTTTTTTAGGAAATATTTAGGGCTAGAGATGTTTCGTTTAGTGCAAAAGCACTGGCGTGTTCTTCTCGTAGTAGTTTTTCTAGTACAAGCTTATGCTTTGTGAGAAATCATATATTGATGAATAACAGCATGTAAGCCATGATTCAAATTCTGTATTCCATATTTAGTCCGAGTCGAATGTTTGGATTGGATTGAAGCTAAAGTGAACATGTGGACCAGCGTACGTCGCGTCAAATTATATATGGAATAGGAATTTCGCTGCGTAAGTGAGTTACTTGAGTATATGGTCTCTCAAGAAATGGATGAGTGTTTTAAATAATTATGGTATACAACTGTACGAGGTCTTCTATTGTTACAGGTTTTCGCATAGAATTATTTGGTGTGGTCGAGCTATCAGCTGTTCTTAGTGGACCAGTCAGTTCTGGGTGTGTTGGTTCCGGATTTGATTTATTGTTGCATTTGTAGAAGTAGGTTGGGTGAGCCTCGGAGCAAGTACTACACTAGGTGGTCCCTCTAAGTTACGACAAGTGGTTGTATTGTCATTCTGTGAACAATATCCACAGATCGGAGTATTCGGACAATTATCTGTCGCATGATTGTTGTATGTTTGATACCTATCACATCTCACTAGTAAAGGTGGTTAAGTCTTAGATGGGCCTATATGCTGTATTTTACGATAGAGTTAGGCACCATTCGTCAGCAAGTCATCTATCGTTCCTTTGGAAGGTGTTAAGACTTCAATCATATATGTGGGCCCCGTATTATTAATGATTCTGAGGCAGCGTGTAATGGTGTAGCCTTCGTATTTAAGTTCATCGATTATTTCTTAAGTATAGTCCAATGTAACTCCCCGGATTACTGCAGATAGTAGTGAAGATCGTTTAGGTGGAAGCGGCTGCTTTTTGTTTGGTGAGGAAAGTGTCTGTATGTTGGCTTCTGTCCCGAAGATCTCAAAGGAGGCTCAATTGCGTAGTGTTACTACAGACATCTAGCGAGTAAAATTTGAAAATATATGAAAGGGAACGCAGGCTGTGCCTTTTCAACAATAATGAATTGCACCAAAACCTTACGTGGTATGAGAGAACTATCGTTATTTTCAGACTCAAATGCATTTTAGGCAGCTAATATTTCTGAACCAACTTGACCCATACGGATCAGTGCTTTTTTTTCTCAACTAATATTGATGAAGTTTTTGAAGGGGTACTGCATAAAGTTGTACTGAGTCAATGATGCTCAATGTACTGTACAATAACATCGTGCAAACATTTCGTCCTTAAAGTTTACCTTGTACAATTTATTAGTATTTATGTTTTTAATTGCATAAAATATTCTGTTACCTTGAGTAACATTTGTCACTGGTGTAGATCGGTGACCTATAATTGGATATGCGAGTCAAAAATAAAAATACTACTAACACTGCTACTACTACTAATAATAAGCCCCTAAGTTTCCTTGACACCTTTACCTCGTAAAACATTTTAACTGAAGTTTAATGTTGAAAATCAAACATTTTGTTGTCTTGTATTGGCTAACGATAAACAAATTATTTTTTCTATGCACTAACAGTAGTAGAAGTAGTAGTAGTAGTAGTAGTAGTAGTAGTAGTAGTAGTAGTAGTAGTAGTAGTAGTAGTAGTAGTAGTAGTAGTAGTAGTAGGATTTAACTTTCTATGAAGTTCCTTGTTAAATAAAAATTGTGATAATTTACAAAAAAAAAAGGCGTGAAGAGAGGACTAATTGCAAAGTTTTAAATCAAAATAAAAAGGTTTCAAGTTGAGAATAGTGAAAGAGTTAATGCTAAAATTTTCTCTTTGCTTGGCGCAAAATTCTTAAAGGTTTTAAAAATAAAATGAGCAAAGAAACAAGGAAAAGTGGAGATAAAAAGAATGGACTGAGAATTAAGAGAGTAAAAGAGAAAGATGTGATAGGAAGAGACACGTAAGAGGTGAAAAGAAAGAGTGCAGAGACTTAAAAATCGGGCGAACTTTGAAATTCTTCTTAGTGGAAGAGAATGTTAGTCTACTAGGATCACCATAAAATGTTTCTTTTTATAAAAAAAACTGTTAAATATCTAGAGGGAAAAGTTTCGTCTTACGAAGGAAAAGTGAAAAGAGGAAGGCAAAAACACTTTTCGCTTACTTTCCTTTCAGTCTTTAGGGGTGAAAAATTTTTAGAATAAAAGGAAGGAAAAGAAAGTTCTCTTGTATTGTTGAAAAGTCTTTTCAACAACAGTTACGAGCCTTATCTCTATGTTTCTCTTTCTCTACTTCTTCCTCTGTTTTACTTGCTTGTCTGGTGTTTCTTGGTTTGTGTTAGACTACAGTAAAGAAAAAAGGTATGGAAATATTCATCAGAAGAAAAAAGTTTCACACTTCGTTCAGTAAATTTTTAACCTGATTCACGCCTTTCGATAGAAAAACTATTTACAAAAAAGCGCGTTCTGTCATCAACTAAACTCATTCCATTTTGGCATACTTGGGTTTAGAAACACTACGGAGAAAAGCATCAAAACTACACATACAAACTTGTTTTCATAGTCAAATATGTTCATGGGAGCGTGGTTGCTTTTATATTTCACTGTAGCGCCAAACTGGTAACTGTTGTTAGCTGTAGTCTGCTTTCGATTTTTGTCTCAGTCAGAACAGGAGAATAGTGGAAATGCAATGCACTTTTCCCACAAGTTTAATTAATAAGTTTTCCACTTCTTCCATGACCCCTCAAATAAAGTTCATGATTGGTTCAGGCCGAAGCATATTGTTATTATGATGATTTGAAACTTAATCTCCTTTAAGTTCTGAATAAATAAAAAATAGATTCCCAGTTTTCTGAGCTAACAAGGTGACAACACTACGTCAACTTGTTAGCAACTCATTCATTAATGAGACACCAGATTCAACATGAAATGAGACAATATTCCATGCTAGCGTCAACACGCAATATGTATCTATATCAGTGTTTCCGCCAGACCTTCTATGGGGGTGTTACTCTCCAAAATTTTCGAGAACACACTCAAGTTTAATTTTTTTACGGTCAAATATCGATAAAAGTTGTGCAAAACTTCACTTATACCCTCCCAATTTTGACTGAAACTCCTGGTGGGATCCCTGATCTATATGCTCTGTTCGGAGAAAAATCAAGGACCCAAAGTCCTTGTGCAAGGTGAACCTATTGTGTTTTTCTCATTGTCTTTCGTTACTGAATATGTCTTATAGTTTACAGTGAATCCCAAGCTATTAGTTCAATGTGTTCTTCATGAGTAACAAAGCGGAAGCAGATTATAAAACAAGGTAAATCAATCACCCTCCAGAGACGTGTGTTAGGCGGGAGAAGTACAATGTGTAGGTTGGTGTTAATGTGTAGCACTTTTGAATTTTATATTTCCAATGATTAAAATCAACATATTCATTTTGATTTCTATAAATTTCGTAAGCCAGAAAAGGGTCGAAAGAATGATGAACAATTTTAGGATTTAATACAGTAGGACCTGTATACTGAAACCGTATTAATCATTATAATTGGGCTACACTTTTGCAGAAAGGATCCACATAATAACTAAGCTCAGAAGAATTCAATTAAACGTAATACTATATTGATAAACGAATATCTTTATTCGTACTAAAACACTAAATATATAATGATATTTCGATGGGAATTAATTTTGTTCGGTTGTAATTTTCCTCAGTTTAGCTTCTCAATTTTCCCTTAGTAGGTATCGTGTGAGTTGTTCCTTTCTTCAAAAAGGAATACAATTAATTTAAAAGTAATTAAATAATTCAACAACTATTATCAAACGCAAAATTACATGTAATTTTAAACCACTTCCTCGAAAGCGTTCAAAGTAATAGACATAGTTACCGTAATTAATATTCCTTCGTTGCGGTTTAGAACCATTATATGCAGTAGAACCGTACTTATCCTGGAGCATATACAATACTGCTGAACAAAAGTGTAAATTGGGTTGCATAAGAACAAGCATTATTTCAATCAGAATAAAGAAGAGGATGGAGCCATCTAGCGGTGATAAAGAGTAGGTGACGTGAGTGCACATAAGCGATCTTAATGTTCAGTTACAAATTTGCGCGTCAGATGATGCAAGTCACGGAATTTGCAATAAAGAATGATATTTGAGTGCAGATTTCTGCAATATAACAGGGCATGGTCATTCGTTTTCCCCTTCTACTAAGCTTATCTCCGTTTGGAAAATCTATTTCATTGATAAATTCCTCCCTGAAACTTGTGTCCTACAGTACTTATATAAATTACATCACGTATGATACCCCCTTGACTGGATAAAGGAGTTAATTCGTGCATTGTTTGTGTTGTTTCTGGAGTTTCGTGCAAAACATCGATAAAGACCATTTAGTAAAAAAGAAGAAGAAAGAATGAAAGAAAAAATGAAAACGTATTTTCTGTCGTTTATCCCTCGGAATGACAAGATCGGGAAGATCGGGTCAAAAATGACCCATACAGTTAAAGTATTATTTTTGTCCATTAGTCATTAAATGGAAGAGTGAAATTCTGTGTACTCCGCATACTGTCAGCAATGTAATCGCTTCATTTGCAAGAATCAGAATACAACAGATACGGTACATGTGAAAGTGAGAGAGGAAGGTAGTTTGATTTTGATAGTTTTATATGGAGTACTTTATATGTGTAAATAAGTAAGAGACTCATGGTACCTTTATTTTTGTGCAGCCATGAAAATGGTTACAAGGTTAATATGATATATTAGTTTTTTTCTGTATGTTTCATTATTTTGTAGTATCTACTTGAAAAAATAAAATACAATAAATAAATAAATACAATACAGTGCAATAAATACAATACAATGAATACACCCATACTCTAAAATACCTTGATTTTGAACAAGAGCTTTATTTCATACGAGAAATATACCGGTACATGCGTCGAAAATCTTGACGTTCCGTGAGATGAATTTATCTTGGCGTTACGAGGGTTAAGGATCATTCATCGTGATTTTGTCATATAAAATACATAATTTAAGAAAAAGAAATATATACAAGAAAAATAAGCGACAAGAAGAACTCACATAAAAGTAGGAGTGGACTTGCACTTGGAAACATATCCTTCAAACAGGTGTTTGGATGCAATTATTGTTTGCCGTTAATACCGTAATTTTGAGTTTCTAATACAACATCTAGATAGGGAAACTATATACAGCGGTAAAAAAAAGTATCTGGACAAGTTTGACAAAGAGGAAATCAGACTACGACACGTAAAACATGGACCATTTCGAAATATCTTGCCTTTTTCTGATAATTTGGATACCTTAGATAGAATACTTAAGAAATAACTACCACTCGATACACCTGGAAGGTAACAGGCAACGAAAGAGTGACGACTACGTACATTCATCGAATAAAAAGTATTTGTACAACCCAATACTACTCTCGAAATAAATGTTCTAGGTATCCTTTTGTGTGCAAGAGCAGTCTACTTAGTGTATTGAAGCAATCCACACGCTGTCAGACAAGCCAAGGGTGTTGAAAAGTCATGATTTACCGTTGGGTACATTATAAAGCAACGTAAACAGAGCAATTATTGCGGAATAGAATCAGTTCTGGCTAACCAAGAGAACTCACTGCCCGGAATGAAACTTACATTATTCATTCTGTGAACAATACTGAAAGAATTAGTGTTAAAGATTTGGCCACTTCATTCGACTAGAATATGTAAATTAATGTTAGTAATTAATTGAAAAACCCAAAATTCTTTTAAACAATTGGGATTTAGAAGATGTGTATGAATACTGAGTATATCCAGGGTATGAATACTGGCCACTCTGTTAGTAATTACACAACTTCAAATCTTAACAGATCCTCCAAAATTTTATCAGTTAAAACAATGTTCTGCTTTCTGAAAGCTTCATTCTTCTTTCGCCACACGTCCTGATATCCATAACTACAATACAAGTTTATCTTAGTCTTATCCTAGAAAAACAATAAACTTTATCCAAAATTCCAGTCACTCATTTTGATATTTCTTGGAAAATTAGAACTTCTTCTTTCTGCTTTCTTCTGATATGTGTGTTTTGTTTCTGATTACACATCTTCTAAATCCCAATTCTTTTGTTCACATCTACACATCTGTAACATTAACTTGCATATCCTAGGTAAGTGAAGTAACCAAATCTTTAGTACTAATTCTTTGAGTTTTGTTCACAGAATGAAGAATGTAGGTTTCATTCCGGGCAGTGAGTTTCCTTAGTTCACCAGAACGAATCCCCAATAATTCTTCTGTTTATGTTTCTTTGTGATGTATCTGACGGTAGAGCATGGTTTTCCAATAAGCTTGGCTATGTCTCAGTACCTGTTACCTTCCGCACGTAATTTGAAATTAAAGTGAGTAGTTCCAATGTTGTTCAACTCAATTTGTTCCCCATGCTGCTTCTTTATGCCTGACACGGTGTGGACTGCTTCAATACACCAGGCAGAGTGCTCTTGTACACAAAATAATTCCTAGAACATTTATTTCGAGAGTAGTATGGGGTTGTACAAATACGGGCCTGGGGAAGCCTTCATAATGACTATAAGTATACTATTATATGTGATTTTTTTTAATGAATATACAATATTTGGCCAAATCTGAATTGGATTTGTATCATAATGTGCCTTCTTAGACCCTCACCTGGAAACAAAAAAAAATATCTGAATGAGCTCCCCAGAGTTACAGAGAAATCGATGCCCTTGTCTTTAACGCTGATGATAAACATACACGTCCGACTGTCGATTAACCGTCCAGGAAAATTAGTTAATACGTGGCACCTCAATGTAGTAGTAAACAGTACGTTAATTCGACCGTGCAAGTAGTAACGGTATCCCTTCCCTGTTTAACGTGTGAATAGATACTTATGTACCTTGTCAACAGATGTCAATTTAAAGACTTATTCCAGTAATAAGAAATTTCTAGTACATGTTTACAGCGTCAAGTAGTAGGCTGGACAAATGAACACGAGAAAGATAGCAGGCGTATGGATTTCTAGTTGTATCTGATTTTTATACCTATTATACAAGAACAATACAATTTTCTTCAAAAATGCTACAAAGAATTTTACAAGGTATTTTATATTAAATGATGAGTGTTAAAATGTTTCCCTGGCATTAAAATTTACTCTTGTTCTTGTACGGGTAAAATACGAAGATAAATTAAAATGATTAATCATTTATAAAACGAAAATAAGATGTAGGATTTGATAGTTAAAACAATGAACATCAAATTGTAGAATAAACTAATCTATGATATAGAACAAGATGTCTGTTCATTTTATCTACATGCATGCATTGATTTCAACCAGATTTTCATACGTGTTCCTTCGAATTAGGTGCAGGAGCTTTAGGTATTTTAAATAGCCGGAAGTGAATGAGCCGCAATCTAAATAATAAAGACAGTAATTTAATTGTTTTGAAGTAAATACATTGTTTCCAATTTTAAGTAAAAACGACAATAAGAAATAAATAGTTTAGGTTTTTGTTATGATTAATAATATTTAAATATAATGTTCAAAAGCATTGTAGTAGTAATAGTAGTATTTGTAGCACTAGTATTAGTTGCAGGTAGCAGTAGTATTATTAATTTTGATTTTTGTTGTAGTAGTAGTAGCAGCAGTAGTCGTAGTTATAATTGTTGTGTTAGTGTTTGTGGTAGTAGTAACAGTAGCATTATTTGTAGTAGTACTAGTACGAATATTAGTGTTTCCAACGTATTTTTACTCATCCTGCACCAACGGACGGGTACTCTGGCTATTTCCATATACAGTATTAAATTTCTTACACAGCACCGTGCCTTTTCCAAGTGACCCAAGTAGTTTTTTTTTTCGATATAATTATCTCTATGACAGTTCTGTTAGACATTTTGCCTCAAAATCGCTTGAAAGCGCTGAGAGTTCAAATGACCGACATTTCCCTAAAGTAACTGTCAGTTAGCCACCGTATTGATTGATGTATGTGCTTCCGATATCACTAGCTTCCTATAACACCCACCACCCACAAAACCCAACCCTATAAAGCATTTTCTTCTATTCTTGGCCAAGCCATCACTCGATTTCGGAAATAATGCTCCACAACATATTAAATTAAACGCAGAATGCAGGTCGTGTTTACCCGTCAAACTTAGGAAGTTAATGCCGGCATCCTTCTCAAGGGAAGAGGGTGAGGGGGGAAAACCTGGTTGTGTTAAACAAACAACGGCAACTTGTCCAATTAACGCCTGTTGTTTCCTCAGGGATTACCAAATGACGTAGCTTCCTCCTTGCTGGAGTACTCTTTCACATTCATGCTTGACGTAACTTCCGGAATGATGTCATGTGCGGTTAAGTAGTACAAGCGACAAGACACAAGAAATATAAAACAATAATGAAAAAAAGATATATATAATGTTACAAATACCTAAACAAGAAAATTTAACTAGCATGCGAACAGTATGTATATAAGTTTGAATTTCGAGTCTCTTTAAACAGAAATACTACAATGCAGTGTTGCTAACTTATTATCTGAGAAATGTCCGAATTTAAAATGTAAAAAAAAAGACACACTGTCTTTTACATTTGTATAACCATCCTTTACGTATTTCAAATGAGCCAAGTTGTTTGTTTACTCGTCACTTTTCTCGCCATATACTGACACTTTCGATGCAAAAAGAAATGTGTGCTAGATTTTATCAAGATGTGTTGTGAAGTAAATGTGTATAATAGTGATCGGAAATCCTAAGGAATTCAGTGTACAAAATATATTGAACAATCACATTAAAAATAATGTTGATTAAATTCTTGACATTCTTCGTACACATTTCTAATACTTTTTTTTAACATAACACTAAGACTTACTTATTAAAGATAATTAAACTGATCTGTTTATCTACACACTTAACTGCTTAGCGAGTTCTCAAAACTGGCAGTGGTCGGGTTTGGGCTGTTGGGTATTTTGTATAATATAAGGAGAAGAAATTTTGGAAAACTAACTAGTTCGTGTCATTAGGTATTAAAATGAAAAATTGAACGATCTGTGTCGTTCAGAGTTACCAAGGAATACTTCCTGTTCTCATTTCCTTATATAAGTACATTTTTAAAGCAGAAAACAAAAGAAAGCCATTAACTGAAAAGTTCAGTGAAAAGCTGTTCACAATAGGCTTACACCAAGTGATTATCGAGATACGCCTTAATAATTAGTGCGACCCCACGAAAATGAACTTGTGGGATTTCGGTACAAAACGGAAAGACATCCGGAAACTACCTACAGATACCAATATAATAGATTAACGTAGTGTTCACGGTGGTTTCAGCGAGTACCTATGTGGAGTTCTAAAGTACTTGGGGTACCCAAAATATCGACTATCGAGCTTTGTCGGATGGATTTATGAGCAAAATGTGCCGTACCATCCAAGGTTACATTCAGTGAAAATTTGAAGTAGCTACATTAAGTGTTACCAAGATATGACGTTTTAAATCTTGGTACCCCATAATAATAAGGCATGTGGTACGGTAAGAATACGACGTCACTCAAAAAATAACTATGGTTCTCATCACATTGTATCAAACTATCATTCACAGGAAGATTTAAGGGAACCTGTGTAGGGTTTTGGAGTACCAAGGGGTACTAGCATTTTTCATTTCTATACATACCTCAAAGTTTTAAAGCAAAATAGAATGAGAGCCTTTAACTTAATTGTTCAGTAAAAACTCAAACAAGATACAGCAACTGGGGATTAAGATGAGCCTAAATAACTTTGAACCCCACAAAATGTACTTATGGGTTTTCGATATAAAACGAGGAAGAATCGAGAAATTACTTTGAGATTCCAATATAAAATATTAAAGTGGATATCTTATGGTGGTTTCAGTGGATATCTGTACACCAAGAAGAAAAGATAAGTGAAAGATTAAAGTATATACCTAAGACGAAATTCGATATCAAAGATGTTCCATTACCTGCAATGTGTTAATGATATTGACAAGGACATAATTCTCATATCTGGGTTACTGACTGAAGTTTTCATCCATATAGTTTTAGTTGCATACAGTTAAGGAGACTGTATAGTCTAGTGAGAAAATAAGTAAACAAATTCCTTTTTATTATATTTGCAAAAGACTTTATTGATTAGATCAGAAAATTATAAGAGTTATAATGATATACAATGGTCAAGGTGCAACAGAAACATTTTCCGGAAATCCTTAAGGGAGGAATTGCCGATTTTTTTAAAACAGAAAGAGTGGCAATGAGTATTAAACAAAACAGTGGCAACCCCCACACCTGTCTTTTGGTTTCAACTAAATATGCGTAGGTGCCCTTAAGATGAATAATTGATTTCCGTCATTGCTATTTTGTTTTCATCTCCTTATTCTTAATACCCAAGAGCCCAAATAGATAAGATATTAAACTTCGTGGCTTTATAATTTTAGACGCTCATATCTGGAGAATAGATAAGAGAATTTACTATAAACTTCCACTATATGGGTTTATGTAGTACTGTGAGTACTGTGATTTTCGTTAAGGAATGTTTAATATTTTAATATCCGCTGAAGTCTGCATACCCCATAACCCAACACAAGCACATCTGTATTTTCCGGGATTCCAATGTTTACCACATCGTATCTTGACAATCGTTTACTAATCAACCTCAAATATTGTAGTACTCCGCAGTAAGCCAGAACCCCACACAGATTCCTTTAAATCTTCATATGAATGATGCTTTAATATAAGATGATGAAACACATAGTTTTCGAGTGGCTTATTGTCTTATTACCGTAACCCACGCCTTGTTATAATCGGGTTAAAATGATTACCACGCTATATCTTGGTAACCGTTTTGCTTATCTACTTCAAATTTTAGATTAGTGTAACGTTCTATGGTATGGTAATTTTTCCTACAAGCACATCGGACAAACTTCGATAGCTGATACTGTAGCTACCCCAAAATTACCCAGAATACCAATAACTGAAACCACCTTAAGCCACACTTTAATATTTTATATTGGAACCTGAAAGTAATTTCTTGATTCCTCCTTGTTTTATATCGAAACCACATAAGTACATTTTGTGGGATTCCAAGAGTTATTCAAACGTATCTCAATAGCCAGTTGGTGTGTCTTGTTCGGGTTTTCACTGAACAATTCAGTTAAAGGTTCTCATCCTCTTTTGCTTTAAATATTTCAGTATCTAAAGAAATGAGAACAGGAAGTACTCCTTGGTACCCCAGAACCCCATAGATCGACCCTTTAATTGTTTCAAAAAATTGTATTTTGGATACCTAGTGACAGGAAATAATTAGTTTTCCAAATTGCCTTGTCCTTATACAAAATACCCAAGAGCCAAAAAACCCTACTCTGACGGTAAATGACTCTAGTGTTTTCTAATATCTTGCTCTCTGGTGACATAAAAAGGAACTTCTTGCAGCTCGTTTCTTTTCGTGCAACGAAAGAAAGAACTTATTATTTAGTTATTAGAGGAATTGTCCTATTGTTATTTAAAGGCTTAAAAACAACAGAAAATTTAAGTCAATTAAAAAATGCACTATGGGGAATTCCCTAGTTTCAGCAAAAATTATGTCAAAAATAGCTACGTCACATGAATAAGGAGTA
>JAGDQP010040390.1:0-14703 GCA_022664845.1 Lepisma saccharinum | reverse complement strand
ATGTGAAATGGGCGCCATCTTTTATTGTAAAGGTCATGAAAAGATGGTGTTATTGCGTATAGTGTTTCAACTGACGAATCTTGTGAATGTTGAAGATCAAGAATGTCCTGCCTTACGCACACTTAATTTCAAAGTAGATATAGCAAAGTGTACCTATCACCAATCAGTGCAAGAGTATGCATGTGCCTTGCGTAATTGCATACAGTTGCAATGTTGGATCAAAGTACAAACATTAAAAGTGGTGGATGGTATATCCACATTGAAATTATAACATGATTGGAAAATAAATTTATACTACACAGGATGTGTTGGTTCTGTTTTATTTCATGAAATAAAAACTCAAACAAATAGGAGGTAAAAGGTTTTTATTACAGAAAAATTAATCTACTACAAAAGGTTACATAGTATAAAAAAATATTTAAAATGTTGTTTTGTTTTCAGCATCTTTCTGACATGATTCAGTACAAGTTGATCATTCCGTTGTAAGTTGGTCTTTGAAAATGTTTTTAGAATATTAATATTACGTACTTTATAATAAATATAAACTAGACAGAATAACCCACACAAAACGGAATCATCAGCTTGATACTAGACGTTATTCACACGATATATACTGGAATTGCGCTGAAGAAAGTGTACAATCGATTTTGGCTCCTTTTGTGCAAGACTATCAAAATAGAAGGCACGATTACTTTTATTAATGACAATACAGGTCCAGTGTGTGCCTTGCTGATAAGAAGAAACTTAAATTAACAATTACAGCGGCCGGTGCTTTTACTAATGCAGGTAGGTGATTCAAAGAGTAAATGTCAGTTAATATGCTCGCACTGAAACAATCATATAACACTGTCTTTAATATTTGATCAGTCCACATAATCACACAGAATGACACTCTTCTTCATCATCTTCATGAAGTACACTGGGACTTGGGGTAATGGGTGTGGGGTTATATACAATTTTAGGTTCAGGGGTTACGTATTGTGATAAATCATGGTATGTTAACTATTTGCTTTAGCAAAATGCTTCATATAATGCACATCGAAATGTATGAAACTGATGATGCCGATGTGCACAATGACTTTCAGGAAACAGTAATTTGGATGATTTTGGACAATGCAAATCTTCGAGATTCATAACACTTCGTCCCAGCATACGTTGCAGAAATTGTTTTCGGCGGTGTCCATGGGTGTAGAGTACAGGAATATGCTTTGTATAGTTAGTAAGTATGCGCTGAAGATCCTTGTATGCGACATCACCATCGGACCAGTCAACTCCAAAAATGTGCATAGCGAGATATTCGTTATCAAACTGGAGTGTTAATGGTAATTGGGAAATATCAAAAGGCGCCTTGAACATCCAGCTTTGAACTGTATTGACATCTGAATTCACAATGGCCAATTCCTTGACAATAAACTCATCCTCACCAGTTTGCTCAAACGCCGAAAAGTGGATGATTGCCCTCATGGTGCCGTCGTTGAAATGATGTAAACAGGAACTTATCCCCACCTTTTATACACTTACTGAGACAGAGTGCCAACTAATAATTTAAAATTTAGTGTAAGTATGGTACATTTATTTATATACTATTGTCCGTATATATATTACGATCTTTGTCGATCTGGATCAGGGAATCAAATTGTGCATAGACCACGCAAGTAATGGATTGTGGAAGACGCTCACTGAACCCTATTTTAATATTGACAGGCGAATCTTTGACGACATCCGACGTAGAGTCGTCCAATGTATTGGTAGGTGATAAAATAAATGCATATAGCGTATAGCCATTTGGATAATTCTCCGGTGTAATGGTGTGACCGGCATTTTGATGAAATATACCAGTACCAGAAATCAAAGAATGATAACTTTGAATATACAAATTATTAGCAAAATTAGGTGTATGGGGACTGGGAGGATGAAATTTAGATCCAACGTGGACTTACCGCTTGTTAAGATTAAAGTGCTGGGAATGGAAGGGATTAAGATCGTACCGACCATTGAATGCAGTGTTTGAAACAAACCTATAGGTACTTTACCTAAACATAAATTATCCAGATTGAACGTAGAGACATTTTCAGGTATGGTATGTACACGTGTTTCTACAAGCGTCATTGGAAGTTTGGCAGTATCTTGAAGCATAAAGCGATTTAGCTGAAGTGCAACATCAGCAGAGATTTCTACACGACGAGCATACAATACGACTTCCTCCAATTAACCTTATAATTAGAATCCTGTGCTGCCATAAGACAGAATGCATCTTTACTACTACTCAACTTGACTCGAACACTAACTTTATTGGGAAGAATACGATCCATTGTTGTAATATCCGTGAAAAGACGCGCTAGCATTTCAATAGAGGCACTACCAGCAACCATTGCACTACGTTTTTGAAATCCAACATTTGCATTACCTAATGAATTAAATTGCCCTCCGGTATCCTTATACCACAACGACGTTTTCAAATGTGTATTCGTAACATCCTCGGAATAATTGAGACCTGATTCAAAATAGGAGCGATAGTGATACGTACCATTAGATGAAGAAATGACTTTATCATTGAAATAAACATCAACTTGTCCAAACATGGAATGGAGAAAATTATTTACGGGTCCAACAATATCGGCCGCAACAGGAGGAGGTCCCGCTGCTGCTACGTGTAAATTGAAACCATCACCTCGCGTAACTTTACATTTTACATAGAGGTACAGAAAAGCGGGATGTATATACTAGGAACTATCTCCATGAAAAACGAATACAATGGGTCCTTCGGAAGTGAGTGTGGATATAGGTCGATATTCGACCATACGTGAAGATTCAATGGCAGTTTGTGTCATGGGAAAACATACCAAATCCAATTCATTGGTACAGCACTATTTACTACCGTTGGTAAGGAACGACATGGTTGTTAAGTAAAAATATATCTTGGTCTCGTACTTGAATGTTCACGGCGCTTAACAGGTGGTCCCACACGTCCAGAAGCTCTCCGTTTTCGTGCCCGTCGTTTACCACTACCGGTAAGCAACTGATTTAGTTTGGTTTAAGCTTTGTTTCTTAAAGCCGATCCTGCTTCCCGTACACGTGCCTTTACGGATTCTTTTACAGGTCGATTTTCCAACATATTCCAAGGAACATGGATTCCTGTCTGTAGAGCTTGTCGTCCAAAGCTTTGGCACCTTGTTTAATGAATGGCATTGCAAATCGAAAGAGACCACGGAATAAACTTCCAATTCCATGTCCACGCTGGTAGGCGGGTCCTGCGAAATATGGGATTCCACGTCCACGATGTATTACTGTCATTGTGGGAGACGTGTAAAGTGAAGTGTCACTGTTAATGTCCCGGATGCAAATGGCAAATTACGTCCTGCATGGTCCTTTAGTACGATTTCAATGGTATCAAAACTTAATTTGGCCAGTGGAAAGTAATGAACGTTTTGGAATATAATGGTTTGCACTTTACCGTGATTTGTATCACTCATGGCCACAATTCGAAGTAATGGCGCTTTTGTATCACTTACATATTGAGGTTGTACGAGATCCGTATACACAAACACTTGTTGTGGGTATCCAATACTTAGGTAAGGCTGTTTCTGTACAGTACCGATTTTTAAAATGTTAATGTTGGGTTCGAATCCTAATTGCAATGCCAAGAGAGGAGCTAGGCGTATGGCTTGAAGATTAGGCGTGGTTTTGACATGTACCGTATTGGAATACGTAAATTGTATTGCGGCGTAATTGTATTTAATTCATCCAACAATTGCTGGATGGTTGAATAATACCCCAATGTAATACGATGTTTTACTTTTATTCCATCCGCTAAATAAAAAAATATTTTCACCATCAAGAACATTTTGACAAGTAAGCGCAATATGAATTTCACCAAGTCCCACCATCCACGATGCATCATTTAAATGAATCCGATGATTTAGAATATTACGAAAATGTGTAGGTGTATTATTCGTATACGTATGTGTACTGGCATTTGAACTTAGAGTGACGTAAAAACTATCATCCGTACTTTCCGAAATCATGCTTTCCGTTTAAAGTGTAGTGTAATGCTTGACGTTCCAAATTGAAATGGCAATTTTCGACCGCGCTCGTCTTTTAATTCTACATGTAATGTATCGAAATAAAGCTTTACCACTTTCATATAGTGCGCACGATCAAACATGAACGATTGCATTTGACAATACTGGTAATCGTGTACACTAATTTTACGAACTAACTTACCAATATTAGGTTGTGTTTTGACCACATCAAGACAAACATTAATTTCAGAAGGGATATGATAATCCAAATTACATGGAAAGGGTGCAGGAATGTTGACGATCATGGGTCGTCGTTGACGACTGTGTGGAAAATAGTGAATGCTATGATTTTCTGTGTTTGGATCATTACTAAACCCATGTAGCTTTTGTAAGCCATGTGTCATTCCAATCACGTATTGACGTCTTCGATAACGTTGATGTCTAATAAATACGTGATCACGTGGACTATCATAATGCAACATGCGTGGATCATCGATGGCTGTTGCATCATCTTCGTCGGCTAGATCGGGGATGATGGGATAATTGGCGGGAGCATGTTCAGCTTCTAATTGTTAATTTAATTGAGTTACTTTAAGTAACTCTGAAAGAAAAAGGTGTAGGGGTTCTTTTTCCTCGGCTTTTTCTTTAGCTTCCTTTCAAGCTTCCTTTCAAGCTTGTGCTTCTTGTTGTGCTTTAAGCGTGTCTGGAATACTTTGTATTAAGTTTGGTATGGAATCATAGTACCCCGATTGGAATTTAATATTATATTGCGTTTTGTTTTTGCCATTCGTTTGAATTATAATTTCCTCTTCCTGTGGCAAATTATAAGAACTCCAAGGAATGGTTACACCTGTTAAACCTACAACCCAATCTCCCGTCAAATGAAGTGGTTGTACAAGTTTGGTCGTATACGAGGCAGACGTGTTATCGGGAAATACATGTGCACTTGCATAGGACGGTAACGTCACATAAAATTCATCTACATGTTTTGGTGATGTCATGATGCAGACTGAACGGTTTGTCGTCGTACCCAGCTATTCCTACTTGGAGGACATAGACGTGGACCCATCCTTTTTTACGTTTAAGAACCTTTTCAATAAGAAACGTTTTCTTTGTCCTACAATAACACGTTACAATTCGTGAATGTAAAAGCTTCCGTTGATAGGATCACCATTCCAGTCTTTGATTTTATATGTGATTGGTGTACTTTTTACACAAAGGTCAACGATAAACAATTCACGCGACCATTTTGGTAAGTACCCCTTTTCCAATTTATGTTTATATTTGCTTACACGAACATAATCACCCGACTGCAACTTACATTTCGGTTTGCTTTTCGATTTGTTTCCGTATAAGGTTTGCCATACATGATTTACATTGGTATAATTTATATCAACAGGTGCCATTATGATTGTGGAATGTCTTGTGTGGTTATAACTATGTACGAGATCAGACAATACCTCAATGTACCGGTACGTATTTTCAGCCGTGAAGTACTTGTATATTTTTTTCTTTTAATGTTCGGATAAATCTTTCAACAAGTCCAGCTTTCATTTCGGAATGTAATGATTGACACCGTACTTTTCAAAGGCGCGTTTCACGTACTGGTTATAAAATTCCGTCCCAAAATCCGTTTGGCAGTGTGTTAGTGGTAATTTCGATGATTTTAAAATTTGTGTAATGGCTTCAACGATAATGGTTCCCGTTTTGTTTTTGACAGGAATACAAATTGCATAGCGTGAAAACACATCGATTGAACATAAAATGTATCTGTACCCATCATTATACTTTGCCACATTTTGCATATCCGCCAAATCCATTTGAAGTAATTCATACGGACCACTCACATAATATTGTTTGCGCGGAAAATTTTTACCTGCAGGTGCATGTAATGTATATGCAACCTGTGAAGCTAACCACTTTTTAATCGTTCCTTTGGGTGTACGTGTTTTTTGTTTGAGTTTAGCAATACTACCTAGAGATACTGGTTCCGTATACGTATAATTCAATTTGGCATTGACATTCTCACAAGTTATAAATTTAAAGTTTCTTAAAATGTTGCTTGTACGTTTCTTTACCTTTGAACGATGTTTCTTTGCTTTTTTGCTTACCCGTTCTTGTTGTGCACCGGCACCAAACTGGAAATTAATTAGTTCTTTTGGAATATTAATTTGATGAAGTAATTGTTTAAATGCCTGAATCCCTATTGGATTGCGTGGTGTTCGGCGCCTTACCACGTCATTGACAAGATCAATAATATTGGATCCTGGAACGATGATGTTATCAATGGTTGCTACACCGGTTGGATCCCAACTGATACGTTTGGATGCATGCAGTAGATTTAATAAGACTCCCGTTTTTCGACTTAGGGTTTTCGGGACCGAATCAAGAATCAATTGAAATAATGAATTTGTAGTACTAGTACTTTTGGTTGAAGCGTCCGATTCCACCAATGGTAGTGCAATGGGTTGATTTGCTGAAGGGATATGAGCCAAGTACCTATGCAATGCCTGTTGGTACAATTTCCATTTGGCCTGTGGTGAAAGATCCTTACGTTTTAATACATTTTCCATTTGATGATCTAATCGTGCTTGGTGTGATTCACTGGATTTTACGGATGAGGCCAATTGTGACGATCCATTATCCGGTACCAAAATCATTCTCTGGAATTGTGAAGTAGCCATGTTATCGATTGAAGAGACTCCCCGCAATTGCACTTAATATGGGTGCTAACAGTAATGGTAGAAAAGTACCACCCTTTTGCAATAATAATCGTCGTCTACGTTTTATACTGGATCGTGCAAGAGACAATGCACGCAACGTCTTCTTATGTCGGCCTAATCTTTGTTTCTTACGGGGGCTCAAGCGGAAGTTGCCATTTATTGTATATTTAGCTACTTGTGCTATGGTACGAATAACTCCACCAGATGCTTTTTGAATAAGCAATTAACGCTTTTTACCCTTACACTTTCAAAGGGCACGGAGCTCAGTTTGGTAATGTTTCAAGCTTGACGTCTTGACGTCAACTGATCGTAATGTGTGTGTGCATGTGTTTTACATGTGCGTATACATGCATGGTTTCATCGGGAAAAATATTGGTACGTAGTCGTAAAGCGTCTGGAATCTGTTGTGTTAAATCGAATAATAAGTAACTATGTGGTTTGGCCGTAGCTTGTTCAAATACTTCTACCATATCCTTGCTATGTCGAGGCATGATTTGTCTTGCAAGGTATTCAACTTGAAGTTTATCTCTTGGATTTTTAAAAACGAAGAGATAATGTGAATTTAAGGATATATCAGGTGCATGTTTAATTTTAGGAAATAGGTTTTGCACAATAAATATCACATTTAAGCTCTTATGATGAGCGTACTTCGTAAATAGGTTAGCAATGTTATGATTAGTTTCACTCATTAAATCATCAAGTATAATTAATCAATTCCGTTGAATTTCAAACGTTTCCATATCGGGAATGCCGTGATGGAATTTAGTGTTTGCAAGACTAAGGTTTGGTACTGCCGCTCCGTAGCACCAAACGATCTCGTTGAATTTAATACTAAATATTGTATCTTTATACTGCAAGTTTTTATTTACAAAATATCTCTTTCCGGCCCTTGAGGGGGCCGGCAATCATGATGGTGCAATGGTGTGTAAATGGCAACATCCTGACTTCAAATGACTGATGGCAAACGAGTATTCCCTTTTTATACTACCGTGAACACGGAAAAAACTTCCCTACCGTCTGTCCTATTACCCGTAGGGTAATGTCTTGTAGTATGTTATAGTTACGTTTTCTATAATACGTCGTCGTTTGCTTTTGGTTACCTGGTGAGTTTTTGTCTCGGGTCGTGATACAATGACAAATCCTTGCTTGCGTCGAATGTTGTTGGGAGAGAAAATAACTTTCTTTTGCGTCTTTTCTGTCGCTAAGCCGTAAAAATGGTCTAGCGTAATTTCATATTTGGCTCTATAATTTAGAGTAATGCCCCTTATTTTTTTAGTACATCCTTGACTTTACCAGTACCAATTTCTCGCATGCAGTACGCATTGTTCTTAGGTCCGAGACCGATGAATAATATCATTTCCCATCCGTCAGGTATCTCATTTGTAAGTTCGCCGAGATACCTGCCAATATCAAGCAAGGGTTTGTCATACTTGTTTTGAATAAACATAATGGAATCCGTATCTACATACAGAAGTCGGTCGTAGCCTACGGTTTCAATTAGTTTATATAGTTTTAACCGTACCCATGATGAAATAAAGGCGGTCAGGCAAACGTTCGAGAATGGAAGCGGTTTATTAACATTCTCTCTGTCCTTGTATGTAACAATGAGGCTTTTATCTCCCACGGGAACAACGGTAGATACCTCATTTTGAGGGGACAGCAGAAGTTTGAGAAGCATCTCACTGTCCGTGACAACCCTGGACTGTGGTAAATCGGGGAAAGCACTCCTTATGACCATTCGCGTAACACCCGTCAAATTCCCAGACGGTTACTTGTTTTGTTTGTTTATTTTTATGATAGTCATCTGCCTTGTACGGGCCAATAGGGACCTCTCCTCCATTACCACTATGTCGGATTTTTACTACAGTTGTGTGGGACATATATTAGAGCCACTGTAGTGTTTTTTTCCTTTGGCGGTCTCGGTGCTGAAATCCAAGAGGCGGCAGGACAGCTATATTGTCTTCTTTAATATATAATGTGCGAAACACTTTAATAGCCAGACTTGCAATTGTTGAAGACACTAAGAAGCACTGCAACCCGTTTGTGCGTTCTTCAATGAAATTACTAAATTTTACAACAGCACTCGCCAGAATATCAACGTCGTTTCAACAGTAGTCAACAAGTTCTTTTTGCATATTAAATTTGTAATTTGGATCTTGACTACATGCATTGTGCCATTCGAATAATGCCTTTGCATCCTCAACACTACGGTTTTCAATTTCAAACCACTCAAGATGAGGTATAGGACCCTCATAATCTTGATTATCGTCCGTATTAAATAAATACGGGAATTCACCCTTCTTTAGGTTATTTTCTAGCCCTAAAGTTTTGAATAAATTACTTAGTTTGACCGACATGTACAAATATGTATCCCGGAAAACAATTCGTTTTCCAATGGCCATTTGGATAATTTCTTGTCCTTGCATGATGAGATGCAGGTCTTTATCGTGTCCCTGGTCCTCAATAATAGTTTTTGCCGCCAAAATCATATCGAATTTCGATCCGTTATTGGATTAGCAAATATTTTTTTTAAAACGAAGGGCGATCTATAAGTATGTGCTCTATAAACTCGGCCATTGTTCCAAACACAAAATCGCGACTACTCCCATTGTTTCTGTCTCCACAAGTCATTCATGCGGCCCTTGCATTTTCTACGTTCCAGCAATCCTGACAAAGATGACCAGCACATACCAAGTTTACTTCACGTTCTCGCTCACCCTTCGTGTTAGTACCAAGTAATTTTGTTTCGCAGTCAAATACTATCATTAAATATTTAGTAAAGTGTTGAGGTTCTAGTTTTTGTACAAAACACTTATGCTCAGGCAATACATGTTTGTTACACAAGTGGCAAAATCGTTCGCCGCAAATATGATTTTCTTTTCGTCGACGCATATTCGTATGGACTCGGCACGTGGGACTTTCAACCACATTTTTACATACCTTGCCCCGGTTTAGTATTGTTTTATAGCAATCAGCACATGGAACTCGTTGTTTTTCTTCAATCCCATGGTATACTTCACACCATGCACATTATATTGGCATTTATGGTACACAGGGTCATCATACCCCTCCAGGCAATATTTACAGTAGGCCTCTAGTCCTAAGTACGATGTTATAAACGAAATCGTACTGTAATGTCCGTCCTGATAATGAATAAAAAGCCGTTTTGGCGCAGGTGGACCTGCAAATATACGCTCTGTATGTCTTGTCTTCCGGTCTCTTTCATACAGTACAATCTGATAGTTCGGGAGTAAATGCTGCTGAAACATGTTTACCTCCCTAATGGTACAACCATTAATACGTTCAACGCCAACCCCAGCCGCGCGACTCATCTTTTTAGCTTTTTTAATCCACGCAAATGGATGTTTTTCAGTGTTTTGTAGATCTCGCACTAGCCATCGTTTCTTACCTGCCTTGACTTTGGCCAATACCAGACTTTGACGCAGGCAGTAAAGTTCCGTAGAATTTTAATGGTATGTGCCTGAAGGAAGAGTCTTTTATTCATAAACTTTTTAATACGTTGGTATAGCGGTCTTCTCCCTAATCGAGAATCCACCCAATGTAACTTTATTCGAATTTCGCCAAAAAGAAATGCTTCATTTGAATTTAGCACATTTTCTAATGTTTGTAAAATTACATCGGGTGTCAGTTCATTTCTCAGGCGCCAAGCCACGTACAGGGGCCTATTCACAGTACTTGTACTGCTTTCAAAGGTGAGGCCCTCGTAGGGAAAGGAAAACAGTCCCGACACGAAAGCCTCTGCATCAACAGCATCTACTCCGTCACGGTTTGATGCAACGACCTCTCTTCCCTCCATTCGAAAGTGGGGATAGCGACGTCGACTACTTGACAAAATTTCATAGTTATCTGAACTTTGATTTCCGCTACCAAATATATCACCTGATGGTACCCAATCATGCCACAGCGGAGGTGCCACACTATTCATTTTTGAAAGTTTGTTCAGTGTAACTTCTTGCACATTTAAGGGGGTAATGGGGGGACGTCCCACTAACTCCACATCCATTGTTTCGCGACGATCCCGCTTGAGCGATAAAGTTATTTCGGAGATCGTATTCTTCAGCAACAGTTAATTGTCTAGCGTTCGAAAACGTCTCCGGAATAGCATTACCACTAATTTCATTTCCCTGACTCTGAACGGCAATTTGTTGAGGAGGAGGGGGTGCCATCACCCTACAAGTACGTCTTGCATCTACCTCGTCCAAAAGGTCAAGTGCAAGATTCAGTGCACACTGATTCTCTGTTTCCCTTGTTGGCGTATTACTCAGGTAATCAGGTGGTGATGGCGGAGTAATTGATGGTACCTCAAATATTTCCTCCGCATCCGTGCTCTCCGTTGGTGGTGGTGGTAAAGTATTTACATTAATATTAAATACTGGGGTGATGTTTTGATTACCATCCACAATGGCCATGGATTTTTCCACATGATCCTCTCGTTCTTGGTTCTGGCAGTCATTCCTTACAGGTATCCCATTACAAGGAATAATGTCAGTATCAATTCGTTGAGGAGCACATGCAAGAACCGGAAAAGTTTCTAGTGCCCTTATAAATCTACTTGCCTCCTCCCACCCAAGCAATTTTACTAGTGTCACAGCATTAATTCGATCAACATCAATGTTTCCCTGATTTGCTAGTTCGTAAAGCGAATATGAATGGTTTTCATGATTCCTTCGAACCCTGCATAGTCGCTTTCATAAAATGCCAGCAAATCCCCCACGGACTGGCACACTCTTACACAATCAATAAGTGTAAATCAAATGGGAAATAAAATCCCTACTTACGACATCAAACATCGGGCGGAATCCTCTAGCCATGGACTCGCAAAGGTCCCCCCAGGCCAAAACGATTCGGTCACCATTGCCAATAAGTCCTTCCAAAAAAGCCAATAAAATGGTATCAATGGGATTCATGTTTCTGAAATAAACGGGGAGACAATATGTCAATACGTGTGTTCCCAGCAACAATCTCACATGAACTAAATATAAACACTATGTGCACACATATAAATACATTCGGAAGATTGTACTTTACGTGTTATATATGTTTTTGAACAAAAGAAAGAATAAGTGTTTTACAAAGTTTGTTTGGCACATAATGTATTGTTTTGTTTTCTAAGTTAGTTCAAAGTGTTTTAATTTCTATTATTTCAAAACGTTATTTCATCCATCGCGTAATAATTTAATAGTTTGTAGAATTCCCAAGGTAAATGATACAAATTTACGAAACGTTGTTACAAACTAAACTTGTACTTTGGTAACAAACGTAACTTTCCGATATTTTTTATTTACGAAACGTTGTTACGAACTAAACTTGTACTTTTGTAACAAACGCAACATACAGTACAACTTTTTAAAAATATAATGTAATGTTCACTTACCCTGCTTTTTAACTTTTAGATCCACAGACAATCACCTTCTAAGGGAATTCGTTTGAATCTGTAACGATAACAGAAACATTTTGAGTCACATTTCATTCAATAAATACTTTAGCGATATGACTTTGTTACCTGCACATATTTTAAATTGTGTTCACTATTACAATTAGTAGCAAGTATTGCACATGCGTTTTCACTTTATGGTCATTACATCGTTGCATTTTTCTAAATACTTTGTACTACATTCATTAGTATTAAGCTTCCATTTTAGTTCATACTTTAAGCACGTTTATTCATATCTAGTTTTAATTTTAGTAAATACTTTTACGTTAGTTAGTACGAACTACTTTTCATAACCTTGCACATGCGATTTCATTTTACGTAATTACTTTTTTTTTAAAAAGACAATCATTATTAACAAGTACTTTACATATTATTCCACATGCGTTTTCATTGTTCGTATTTACTTTAAAAAGTTTTTATTACTACTTTGATTTTACTAAACACATAACACAACCACATTCTCTTTCAGTGTTACTTTTGGTTGAATCATACAAAACTATTCAACTTACATGAGCTGTATCAATCCAAGCGGTAGAACTATTCTAAATATGTAATCAGCAATCGGCAACAAAGAAAAAAGCTACAGCTTAGTATCGTAGAACCGTAAATGTATGTCTACACAAGTCAGCGTTCAAACTCAGAATGGCCTTCCAAACCACTCGCGCTAACTATACACTGCGCAGGTCAAAGCGTCTTCCTCCAATACCATGCCTATTTAATAACCGGTTTCGACCAGGCTGCAGTGTTATTCGATCAATGGGTGTTATAGTGCTTCAGAGCGACATTGGTAAGTCTTATTTTTTCTTTCACAAGCAATGTGCTTTTGATGTACTACAAAAGTAGTTGAGCTGGGATACCTAACATTTTAGTGTCAGATTGTTGTTTTATACATTAGTTCTTTTAGACACTTGAATCCGTTTACTTGTACCTTGTATTTTCCTTATTTTTTCGATCCCGGGACTAATGGGTAATGGTATACTATTGTCTTATTTTGATTTCATTGTCAACCATTTAACATTACTTAAAAACTGTTCAGTCTTTGTAAATTTACGCCCTTGGACGCTATTTTGGGGGCGAGGGGTGAGGTGGAGTCTTCAAATGGTGATTTTTGATATTTGCTATCATTGACGCTTCATTTCACACTATTAAAACAAAAGTCAAATCTTAGTTGATTTACGCCTTTGGATGCCATTTTAGGGGTGGGGGAGGTGAGGTAGAGTCCTCAAATGGTGTTTTTTCATGTTTACTAGAAAATACTAACATTTTCACATCATTAAACAAAAGCCAAATCTTGGTTGATTTACGCCTTTGGACGCCATTTTGGGGGTGGGGGAGGTGAGGTGGAGTCCTCAAATGGTGTTTTTTCATGTTGACTATCATTGATGCTTCATTTCACACTATTGAAACAAAAGTCAAATCTTAGTCGATTTACGCCTTTGGGCGCCATGTTGGGGGTGGGGGAGGGGAGGAGAAGTCCTCAATGGTAATTTATAAAATAACATTCACCTCTGTTTACGACACGTTCATAATGGTCTTGAATCGTTCATATGAATTATAACATGTTGTGCAATCATAGTACCCATATTCCACACGTACATGCAATTGTGTACTTTACCCAAATTACACTCTGAACACAAAATAGGATTATCTTTTAAATAAGTACTTATTGTTTTCAATATGCACTTGTTCGCAACATAATCAGCGTTATAACTCGTATACTTTTCAAATCTTAGTTGATTTACGCCTTTGGGCGCCATTTTGGGGGTGGGGGTGTGACGTACAGTCGGCAACCAATGTTTTTCTGACAATATCTTACAATTGGGTATCGTTTGACATTATTAGTTCACTTTTCATTCTTTTTTTTCAGGACCTTGAAGGGTGTCGTTTAATATTTTATTATTTGTTTTTTCTAGTGCCAAGTAATCAAAAGTTTAATTTTCTGTCTTTCCAGCTCGCCTTAGCCATGCCATAGTACTGGCTTAATATTTTGTTCTACACCCTCCATTCCGAAAGAAACCGAACTTTTGAAAACAAATAGTACCACTAGTGTCATCTGTTGTAATATTTTATCGGTAGATGGCGTAGTCCCTCATTGACAACTGGTATAAATGTCATGACCTTTGGATGCACGGCAACAAAGTTATTGCGTTTCAACTGTCAGTGTGTTGTGTACATCGGTCGGAAAATGAGTTTCAAACAACGAGCTGGAATTGAGTTTTGTGTTAAACTGGGTAAACCTTTTACTGAAACGAACCAAATGCTACAAAATGCATATGGTGATGAGTGTCTATCCCGTACGCAAGTTTACGAGTGGTTCAGGCGATTCAAATCGGGTAGAGACACGCTGGATGATGACGAAAGATCAGGCCGTCCCAGAACCGGATTATCGGAAGTAAACATCGAAAAAGTGCGTGAATTCATCAAACATAACAAAAAAAGCGTCGGTGAAAGTTATTGAAATGGAATTAGGCATTCCTCAAACAACCGCATACCGCATTTTGAC
>JAGDQP010040389.1:1123-14692 GCA_022664845.1 Lepisma saccharinum | reverse complement strand
TACGTGCCACTTGCCAAACTAAAATGCATGTTAGCACCAGTATTTAATAAAACAAAGTTTGAAGCATCAATAAAAGATTCAACAATTCTACCACGGACATCTGCACGAACACTACCCCAAATAACGTTATAGGTATTAAAATCTCCAACTAAAATTACAGGTTGGGGTAACTGTTGCAAAAGATTCTGGAGGTCAAGGAGCGTAACGTCTTGTTCCCTCGTGATGTACAAATTCAGGATTGTAACATGCTCAAGGTAGACGCGAACAGCAACCGCCTGTAGGGTCGTAGCAATGTGGACAGGTGTTGAATACAACGTGTCAACAACACCAATTGCAACACCGCCACATGCGCGACAATCAATTGGAAAATCTGTGCGATATAGTGTATAGTTCTTCAAGATAACAGATTCAGTTGTTTTAAGCTTTGTTTCCTGAAAGCAAACTACAACAGGGGAAGATCTGATAACAAGACTTGCAGTTCTTCATAGTGGGAATGAAATCCGTTAAGATTCCATTGAAGCATAGCCATTGAGATGAAGATCAATAAAAAAAAATATACCTCGTAAGTCTAGGTTCATTAAATTTCCCTTCTTTTCCGACTACAGAAAACTCCGAGTCCATCAGATCGTCCTCAATCATACCTGATGTGAGGGATGAACTCGGCTCATTCAGCGCAGATGGAGCCTGCTGAGTTAATTGAGTAGCCAGAACATTAGTGAGCCGTTTTATGCTCGACATTACTGGCGACATACGATTTGGTTTTGTAATAGTACCAGCACGAACACTAGGTACATTCCGTGGAGTTCTAGAAGACTCCCTAGGGGCTATTTCTTTTCCAGCATGTCGCGGCGTAGCTTGAGGAGATGACGCTTGGCGATGTTTAGGAGATTTGTCAGCCTGAGGTCTCTCAGTTTGAGTGGATACATCAACTGTCTGGGTGCCAACCGAGACAGTTTTAACTAGTAGTCGGTCGTGCTGCTACAGTGGAAAACGCACCAGATGGAAGGGTGCGCTGAGACTCTCACTCGACGTTTTGCATCACCAGCAGAAATTTTCTCAATGACCATCAGCTCCCGAATTCTCTTTTCTTCCTTAAATAGGCCTACCGGACAGTCACGCGACCAGGCCGTGTGATCACCCTTGCTGTTAACACACTGAGGCTTCAGTGACGTACAAGGATCCGCACCATGGCTGCTGGTACCGTATATTGCACATACAGCAGAGGTCACATTTCAGGACGTTCTGGTGTGTCCATAATGCTGACATTTAAACAGAGGAGCGGACTGGGTATATACGGACGGACATGCAAGCAGTAGAAAGCTGCCTTCACGTCCTTAGGAAGCTGTGGCATGGTAAATGTCAAAATTAACGAGCTCGTGGGTTGGAGTTCTCCACTCTTTCTAATTTTAATGAGCTTAACATTGACTACACCTTAGCTGGCAAGTTCCTTCTTAATCTCTTCTTCAGGGACATCTTGCAAGTCCCAACACTATATTACGCCCTGACTAAAGTTCAGTTGACGGTGTGGTTCAACTTGAACTTCATTTCCAAGAGATTAGTTGATTGCTTATTATTGGAGGTCTCCACGAGCAAAGTGCCGTTGCGAAGCTTTTTAACATGGTTAAGCTCAAATGCAACGTAATTCAGTTGTTTTTGTAAAACGAAAGGGGATAACCCCTTCAAATCACCTGGATTGTCTGTTTCATTCTTTACTTTAATCACAAGATATCGTGTGACAGTCGATACGATACTTGTCTGTTCCTCTACTTCGTTTTTCTCTTCTTTGTCACTGGTTAATTCATTAGCTGTATGCGCCTTCTTGCTTGCATCAGGGACTTTATCTTCATTCTGTCTCTTTCTTTCACTGAAAGCGACTTAGGATGTGGTGTAGCCATGGTGAATGAAAGCCGTAAATGCCCACACTTCTCCGTCTTCGTTCTGAGGAGCCAACAAGGCTGCCGGGTACTACCCTCATCACCCTTCTCAGCAAGCTGGAAATCGAGGCGAAGTCAAATGACTTGGCGTCGAAATCACCTGCACTCCCGACTGATGGCGAGACCAAAGGTCCGAAGAGCTCCCCAGCCTCAACGAGCTAGACTGTCCAAGAATCTGCTGTTAAGAACTAGACGCTATCCAATGGTTCCGCCCCCTTTCCTCGGGTCCCAAGGGCCAGCGTCAATGAAAGTACATCCTGTCACATACTTGGGCATTGCGTGGAGGCGTAAGTCGCAGTATCACGTTGCGGTCCGTAGACCTGCGATGAGGTCGCCAATCCCCTACGCCATTACGAGCAGTGGTGGTCTGCTGCTCGGGCTATGTGATAGTTTCATCACGTTGCGATCCGTAGACCTGCGATGGGGTCGCCAATCCCCTACGTATGTGGGAAGTAGAATTCTAAACAGAGAAGCACTCTAGCCCTGCTGTTGGACTTCCCATAGCCAGCAACGATGTTGGCAGCTGCCAGGGCTGATTGCAGCCAATAAAACTGACTGTGCGATGGGGGCGCCACTTCCCGACGCCGGGAAGTCCTCTCTGCTGTTCCTCCTTTCAAGCAGCGTAGATGCTTAGCTGCTAGGGCTGATTGCAGCCAGCAAAAGCCGGCTGGAAGATGGGGTCGCCAATTTCCCTACGCCGTATACGAGCAGCGATGGTCTGCTGCTCGGCCTATATGATGATGCATCACGTTGCGGTCCGTAGAAAATGAGCGCGGAGATCTGCAAGCAGATCCGACTAAAATTATCGATGTGTGGATTTTTTTTTTTCGACAAACTTCTTAATGTACACAATGGAGAAAAAAAGGGAGGAATTTAAAGTCTATAGCGCAAAACCGTGGATACTCGAACTCACCGAGATCGAAATGTCGGTAAAGACATTGAAAAATTTCAAACCAACGGTAATTGACAATATTCCAGCCGAATTATTTAAAGCAGGAGGAACGGCATTAATAAAGGAACAATATAAATTGATAAGTGCTATATGGAGAAACGAGGACCTTCCAAAGAATTTTTATAAACCTCAATAATAGTTCCGGTTTATAAAAATGGCGATAAATCGGACTGCATTAATTACTGCGGAATCTCATTACTCCCAACCTGTTACAAAGTACTGAGTAATATACTGCTAACTCTGCTAAGCGTATACGTAGATGAAATAATTGGAGATCACCCACGCGGATTTAGAACAGATCCAAGTTGGACCATATTTTTGAAATGAGACAAATCGCAGAGAAGAAATGGGAATACAATGGGACTGTTCACCAGTTATTCATCGATTTTAAGAAAGCATATGATGACTCTATCAAAAGGATGGATATATATATAATATCCTGCTACATTTAGAATTCAGAAAAAACTAATTCAACTTGCGAGGATGTGTCTCAGCGACCCCAAAAGCCGAGTATGGACAGATAATAATGTCAGATAGTTTCGAGATTCGCAACGAATTAACAAGGTGATTCCTTGTCACCATTACTGTTTAACTTCGATATAAGATATAATGAATTGTATGGCCGGTAACAGAACTGTGTGTTTAACTTCATGTTAGAATAAGCGATTCAGAAAATAAAAGAGGACAAAACGGGACCAACATTGATTGAATGACTTGAGTCAACTGTTCGTATACGCGGATGATGTAGATTTAATAGGGAACGATATGAATGCACTACAAACCAACACCGATGACTTAAGTAGAAGCGTGCGATGAGACAGGTATACAGGTAAACATAGAGAAAACATGATAAGCCGATCCACTGGGAATGAAGGAAATAGATACATTACAATTAAAAATGAGAACATAGAGAAAGTAAACAAATTTAAATACTTGGGGGCATATGTAACAAGCAAAACCGAGGTCACACAAGAAATAAGAAGTCGCTTAGCATTGAGTAACGCATGTTTCTACTCAGTCCAGAAAACTCCTATCCTCGCGATTAATATCAAGGAAGTTGAAATTGAAAAATACAAAACTGTTATTCTGCCGGTAATACAGTTGCGAAAGTTGGAGTACGATCCTAGCAGATGAACATAAATTACTTTAATTTGACAATATGGTTTTGAGAAAGATGTACGGCCGAAACGCGACGAGATGACTGGAGGAGACTGCATAATGAACTTCACGGACTTTATGATAAGGTAAGGTAAAATGAATTTTATGGGCGGTAACAACGGACTTTATGACTCACCCGATGTTGTAAGAATAATGAAACTGCGACGACTAAGGTGGGCACACCATGTAGCTCGGATGGGGGGAAAACGAAGATTATATTATTCCATCGTGGTAGGTAAACTGGACGGAAAGAGACCGTTAGGAAGACCCAGACGACGTTGGGAGGATAATATTAGAAGGGATCTTCGAGAAGCAGGCGTTCGTGATGAAAACTGGCTTGATCTTGCTCAGGATAGAATCCTGTGGCGATCGTGTTGCGAGTTCCGTAAGCCATAAAGTAAGTTAGTTAGTTCTCACCCTTATCTTGAGCTGTTTATCACTGTTTGCCCCTTATGCAGAAAAAAAAAAGTTTAGCAGTCCTCACACGTGCACGCATCCAGTCTTACGATGAAGCTGGCCGGTGGTGTAACTCTTGCTTCAGTACTATGAAAAAATTGGTAAATGGATTCAGTGACAGATCTGTATTAAAAAAAAAAAAAAATCCCTTAACGTTGTGAGAATGTATTTGGAGGAAAAAGATTTATCTGTGGTGAATGTTTATCAAAATACATTCGTTTTACCCCATGACGGGCCCGAATTACCGCACATTCAGGGGTAAATCGGGTCAGTGGAGACTTTCGGAAAATGCCATTACATTAAGTTTATCCTATTCGAGACATTTTGTTTTCAATTGGATATATACTTCAAACAATGCTTAATTCTACTTTACTGTTTACAATAAAATGCACATTTTCACTTCATTTTTATAAATTATATATTTAAAAAAATGGCGCGATTTACCCCAATTCATGATGCTGCATGCTTAGAAGAAGCATGTTAGTGATTTTAGAATTTGTTTCAGTTGTACATTTTAATGAACACAATTTAGTGAAGGTTCAACTTACAATAAACACAAATGAACTTCGAATTCACTACAAAACTGATTATGATAATAATGATTACTGTTCTGCCCGGAGGCCGGTCAATGGTGTGCAGTTCTGTGGCCAAGGTAAACCAATCGTTCTTCATCGGATGTGAATGACGTCCTAAGAGCGGAACCTACAGTTTAAAGTGGATTTCGAACCACCATCTTCAATACGTTTTCATCAGGAATCGGACTCGGGGAGTCCATAAATACAAGGCGACTAGGAAAACCACTCACTCGCCGGGGACACTAAATAGTACTCCGAAACTAAAATTACTCAATATCTTCTATTCGAAAAAATTTACAATACAATGAAAAACATACAATATAACTACTAAAGGCGGTAAAAATAGAACTGAAATTGACCACAAAAGGGTACTTTCTAAAAAGGATCCACAACAACGGTTTTCAAGCTGTTGTACGCGCAAGGTTATTAGGTGGTACGGCATAAAGTTTATCGTCTGAATTCAAAATGCGCCGAATCTGCAGTCAACTTTTTTTTAGAGTAACGCCTGTGATAAATACATAATATTACTGATAGAACTTTAGGTAGTTAACCGAAATAAAAACTAAAATAAAAAATGTTCATATTTTTTTAACTTTAACTTTTTTTTTCAGATTTCTTTGTCACTGTATTATTCGAGGTTTAACATTTCCCTGGCGTGACCGAGGGACATCAGAGAAACCCTCATTCAGGATGGTCGGCATCGGTGATATATCCTGGGGCTTCCTCATCACAAGAAAATCACATTACTAAATTTTTGCTTTATCGGTATAATTATTATTGGCAGTATAATTATACAGTTTTAAATATTAGAACTGAAAATTCCATTATATTATTTGGTGCTTCGGCGAAAGTATGGATTTCTGTGTCAGTCTAACAGTTTGAAAGATCCTGATATATAATTCTGAAGCTGTAGGTAACGATATCAAGTTTTCGTAAGTTTGCTTACATGTTTTGTGGAACTTAGATGTAATGTACAGAAATGAGGTTAAGATTTCATGCTCCTTCGTCCAGATCTACATGCACACCCAAAATGATTAGAAAATCCAAACAGGATGTGTGTATATAGCCGTTCTGCCTAAGACAGGTTTACTATATATAGATAATACATTTGGAACTTTTTTTCTTTTTATGGTTCAAATACCTTCCTAATCGGATTTTCATTGAGACATTCGCAATAAATCTCTCCTTCCGGCTTTAGCAGGTGACGTGGATGTAACTAACAGATGCACGTATTGTCTTACTTCATATTCAGGGAAACTGCTCTACCAATGTTTCTCTCTCTTCTTTTATAACACTGTCTTATACAAAGGGAGATTTTCTGTGAAGGAACTTTTCGTCGACCCTACATGACTGATCGCCTAAGCTCGGCGCCCTACACCTGCGTCTTGTCTGCTGGGGAATAATCTATTTACCCTCTGGCCACAAACCAAAATCTTAATCATATACCCATCTATACCTACAGAAGTGATAGTACTTCGTTTTGTAATTGCAAAGTACTTCAAATTAAGGGATGGCTGGTCATTGTAACTGATTATAGATAAATTAATAATATTTTACAAACACTCAATTAGAAATCAGGAGCAAATAATTTCCTAACTTGTTTTTATTATAACACTTATTGTTCTTTCTACGTGACGGCCACTCAAATTAAGCTGCCTGGAACTTCCTTATGCTCAGGAGCGGACTGGTAACCAAAAGGCCCATCCACAGGTGACCAACGGACATGTGTAGTGGGCGCTGTGGTGCATGAACCCCTAAAACACCTTTTAAAAGGACTTGGAAGCCTCCTTCGCAAATTGATCAGGTCTCAAAATGCGGAAGAGGAAGTAAATATAGTGTCTTAAAAATATGAACGTAATAGAGCAAGGTGCAGTTGCCATTAAATTTTACATTACCTCTTCTTGTGATTTGTGAGAGCTCTAAAGTTGACCTCCTGAGATTTTAACTTCAGCACTGCCTTTATGTTGGTCCAAACTGCTAATTTTGAAAGACCGCCAATGCCGTAACGTTAGCAGTAGTAGCAAAAGTGAATTAGTGGCCTTCTTTACGCTTCCAAGATAAAAGGGCTGTCGGGGGCCAATCCAGGAATCCCCGGGTTCCCGGCCAGGCCAGTCCGACGCTGCTTATGTGCAGCAATTGTACCTTTGACCAGAACGTAGGAACACTTTATTTCATTTTTGATGTGAATCATTCCAATTTTATTTATATAATTACGGATTACGGCAATTTCGAAGAAATGAAATTACTGAATTTTGGATCATTCCCGGGCTTTTCTCTGATTATTTTACTACTGACTTACTAAATTAAGACATCACAATGTCAAAAGACTATTTCATTTTTGCTAACGACATGTTTCCAACTGAAATATGGAAAAGTACTTCCCTAAAATTACTTTGTACGCGTATTTTCCAGTAAACACATCATGTGAACACGATCATCCTAAAACCGAGAAGATACCTTCCGACTTAACCATCAATAGCAGAAATAAAATACTGATGGAGACAATAAGAGTGACACCCAAGGAAATAGCAGGCATCAAAAAGAAAAAAAGAAAGTAAAATCGCACAAGAAACTAAACTCTTGATGAAGAAAAGAAAGGAAATTAAAGAAGAGGAAAATTACATAAAGAGGATTGAGTGCATAGAATTAAATAAAATCGTAAGGAAGAAAATAGAGGATGTACGAAGATACAACGAGCATCTTGTTAGAAATAAAATCCAGGAAAACAAGAGCCTAAAGAAAACCAAACAGCAGCTCATGATAGGGAAAAAGCAAATAATTGCAGTTCAGCGACCAGACGGGATCCTAACACGAAATAAGGAAGAAATTATAAAAATATTTGAAAATTTCTACAGAGAATTGTACTACTCCGAAGAACTAAGAAATAAAAATTCAGAAGAAAAAGATACACAAATCCCAGACGTAATGAAAGAAGTGGATAAAATACTTCAAGAGATGAAGATCCGAAAATCGCCAGAAGACGGACTCAAAGCAGAGATGTTTAAATGGGGAGGTGAAAACGAAGAAAGAGTAACTTGCCAAATTATTCTCAATGTGCCCGAGGAAGAGAGGAATACCGTCAAGTTGGAATAAAGCTGTTATAATTTTGTTGTACAAGAAAGGGGACAAAGAACGCGCTGAAAACTACAGACCAATTAGTTTACTGTCAGTTCTATACAAAATGTTCACGAAAATTATTTTGAACCGTATTGAACGAGACTTAGATTTTAACCAGGGAAGGGAACATGCCGGATTTCGTCGTTGATTTAGCACAATGGACCACATGAATGAAATTGGAAAGGACAATTGAATATGAACTTCCACTGTCTGGGATTCATAGATTTTGAAAAAGCTTTCAATTCGGTCTCCTTGGCAGTAGTACTTAAATCACTTGAACATTAAGAAACCAAAGGTGCATACATCAAGTTACTGCGAAACATTTACTCGACTGCTACAACATCTGTCATTAGACTACATCAAGAAACTAAAAAAAAAAAATGAAGTTGGAAAAGGGGTAAGGCAAGGAGATTATTTTTTTTTTTTCAAAACTGTTTTCAGCTGTCCTGGAGAGAGAGGTCCAAAATTTAAACTGGGATGAAGTTGGAATAAAGATCAATGGCTAATATCTTCATCCCCTACGATTCGCTGAAGATATAATATTGTTTGCTTCAAGTGCAGAACTACAAACCAGAATGGAAGAGCTGTGTAATGAGACTTCGAAAACTGGCCTTAAAATGAATTTAAGTAAAACAAAAGTAATGTACAATCAACATGCTGAAAAGAAGGAAAGAAAGATTAGCGGAGAGACAATAGGCGTAGTTGATGAATATGTTTACCTAGGCCAGCTCAAAACTTCGAATACCAAGTTGACTGATGAAATAAATAGATGTAAAATGGCGTGGAGCTCGTTTGGAAGACTACACTTTATTTTCAAAAGCAAACTACTAATCTGTATCAAGCGTAAAGTTTATAATCAATGTGTCTTACCTGTAAGGATGTACGGCTGTGCAACTTGGACATTGAATGCTCAAACGACTCAAAGATTAAGAGTAACACAAAGAGCAATGGAGAGATGCATGTTAGGAATAACTGGGATGAGATTAAATGAAGTGTATGGACGGTAACAGTACTATGCTTACGCCTGTCCCGAAGGAATAACTACGAGGGACAGAAGGCAAATGAATGTATTCGCGCACAAACAAAGGTAGTCGATATAATCAAGACTGCGAAGATGAGCCGGTCACATAGCTATACGAACAGATGGAAGATGGATGGCGAATGTACTACATTGAATTCCTAGAGAAAATAAACGACCGAGACAACGTTCAAATGCAAGATGGATAGATGAAATCAAGCGTTTTTCAGGAGCTACATGGATGAGGATAGCATCAGACCGACATATCTAGAAAAAGGAGATCTACCCACTTTCATCCAGCAGTGGATAGAAAATGGCTGATGATGATGACTAGCTTTGGATAAATCTTTTAACATACAGAAGATGGTTCAATATTTGGGCACAAAAGTCACTTGCTATCAATTTCTGCTACTTTCAGATCCTTACTCAAGATTACAGGGAAGACTCAACTGTTCACTTCCTTAGTTGATTAAGCGATGCAACACTTAAGAGGATGGTTCACTTTTCAGGTTATTTGCATACGATGTGTGTAATTATTAAGATAACTTTAAAGGTAAGGTTCAGTTTGATTTACTTGTCATGGTATTTTCATCTTTATAGAAGAAACATCACGTATAAGCAGTGAAACGGTTTCAGTTACCTTTTGCACGAAGGTGTACGTAGGACCGGGGCAAATTGTTATCTTACTTGGGAGATCTAGTTATCATTAGGCGTGATAATCAACACCAATTTTCAATTGAAATCATTCAACAATTCTCACTTTTGGCCTAATCCAGTGTCGCATGAGCTGAAAGCATAGAAACATGGACGGACCAAACAATCGAAAATCATCTCTGTCTGGAATAAAATGAGTCGAATTCAGCACACAAATTTTACATTGAACTAACTCTCACCATCTTATACAGGACAAGAAAAAAAGAACACGTATGGCAGCGAGACAGTTTCTTTGTGCACTCAAGTGTAAAATGGTAACTGATTTATTTTCATTGTACGTGTATTGAATGAGACTTTCCATACAAGCTTTGGCAATTCTCATGTTTAATTAGCGGAGCAGGCTCGCTTGTACTAATTACTAATAAAAATATATTGCGCTGATACAGACATTTTTTTCTGTCGGTATTCCTACTATTCCATTCAAGCACTAACCACGAATCACCACAATTTCCAGAACACTATTCAATAACGGAGTCTACATCACTCTCCACGACTTTCTTCATCGTTCAGGAAACCCCGCGATCCCTTGGTGGTAAAAATCCACCGATTTCTGGGAGGAAAATTAACAACCCAAGAGTTAACAATCGCATCGTCGGAAGTTAAAATGAACTGTATTGGGGGACGATAACAGCACTATGGCTAACGCCCGTCCTGTACGTCGTCGAAGAAGGATCGGCCACGCAATGCGATTGACAGTGCACGGAATAGATGATAGATAATTTTTGACAAGATGGAAAAATTGCACTATTGAACTGAAAACTGAGGTCCTCATAACTGCGCAAAAGGGGGATTAACTACATTTAAGACAATACAGAGATACGAAGAGATAGGTGTTTTGGAAATATCCAAATATTCGGAATAGATCACGTGTTTTTCCTTCTCCTGTAAAATTAGGTAAAATGTCAGTTATTTCCTCTTTTGTAAAAGAGTGACCGACAGAGGAAAGGGGGCAGTCTTCCATGTGCAGCGATACCACATGCACAGTGTTGCCACCTCAACACAAACATATATTCTTTTCGGATGGGATTAAGGTTCAATACTTTCGGAGGTTTATAACATGAGTCATGATAAACAAAAAAGTTTATATGAACATGAGTCGAATTCTGCTTCGTTTTGGAGATACAGTAATTCCACCCTGGAACCCAAAATCAATGCCTAACATGGAAAGAAAATTTCGTTTGTAATTTGTATGTAACAACACGGTGGATATAAGAATTGAAAACACGATGTCCCCAGGTTGTCCGTGTTCCCAACCCGGTATAGCGTTAAAAATTTTCAAATGGCACAATGTTGTATTATTAGCTGTTTAGCATTCTCTAATGATGATAAACAACATATGTAAAGCACACATCACTGTGTTGCAAATTGTTGATGAAATATGGTAGGGAAATACGTAGTTCGTATAAAATCGCGAAAACCTTTGTCTTATCCACAGTTTGCAACACTGCGAATAGCTAATAATACAACGTAGTGCCATTTGAAAAATTTAAACGCTATATCGGGTCAGCAATAGAAAATAGGCAAATTCAACTTCTAATGATTCTGAAAAGGAAAGAAATGCTGTTACTTGCTTAACTGATGTTAATTTTACAAAGGAAAGTAGGAAACATCTACATACTTTCGCCGAAACATGAACAGGGAGTACGCTACACCCCCCCGACACCCTCCCTAGACTTCGACAACACCCCCTAAGGAAAATTTCTGAAGTTCTTTCGCGACATTTAATAGTGAAAAATTCCTGGAATTTTGATTTACGAAGACGGCAGTTATGGTAATACACAATCAAATCTTGGTAGCAGTTTTGCATTTATTCCGAAGAAATAACTTCTTGTGGGCTACATTCCTTTCTTGTCACCTCGTAATAATCCATCAGCAGCAAAAGAAATGAGGCACAAAACAATAAACATCCCGGTATGAAAGCATCTGTTTGGTGGCTGCTCCCTGCGGTGTTACAGTGCAGAGATGCTAGACTCACTTCAGATGCACTCATTATCTTTTAAGTTGTTTTGTATGCACAGTGGCGGATCGCCTCACAATGAAGAGAAGAATTATTGAAACAAAGGAACTAAGTTTAGGAGCTCGTATATATGGATTTATTTTTTTAATTTAAGTGAATCTTTGCTTCATAACTAAATAAATTGAAATAAAAGTAATGATGTTTACTAACTTGATGCGCCGACCTTTCCAATACCTAACTCTATGTTCTTCAGGGTTTTATTTCATCATCCTCTCATTCATTCAAAAGAAAACAGGTACAATTCATCTTTGTCAACGTTAACGAACATTTTGTGAAACAAAAGCGATATGAAATGAAACACCGAGCGGCCGTGACTCAATGCTTTGGAGCTGGCTTCGCATTCCGGAGGTCCAGGATTCCATTCCTGGAGACGGCCATCCTGACTGAAGTTTTCAAGTCTTATCAAGCAAATGCCGGGATCATATATTCTTACAAGGGTATGTCCGTTTCCGTCCAATTTCCTTTCCCATTGTTCATGCTTGTTGTTGTTGCTAAGCTCCAATATAAAATAGTCTACGAGTTGTATATGGAGATACCAGAAATAAATAAATCTTCGGAAGTCTGTGTACAGACAGACCACAAGTGGCTGGAAACAAAGTCATATGTTTCCCTGGTTAAGTGCCAGTTAAATAAGGTATCATTCAAACACTCACTCATTTGTGCCAGACTTCAGTACTCGAACTCGTGACGTATATACTAGCACAAACACACATACAGACAGACAATAATTAAAAGAGCTTTCTTTTTTGTTATCCTGAACGTGTTACGTTGTTGCTGAAGATAAAAAAGACAGACCTCAAACAATTTCCGTAGTCAAGTTAGTATGATACTGGCTACATAGCCGAAGTATGGCACCGAAGCCGTGCGTGTGATTTCTCTTAATTATACTGGAACTGACAATATTGTCAAGTGCCGTGGATTGCGCTATTGTAATATACGACAAGCCACGTGCTCTTTGTATTTGAAATTCGAAGAGTATAGATAAGAGAGGTTTCTCGCTCCAGTAGTCAACATTTCATCAGGCAATCGGGATTTCTGAAAATTTTAATATTTCATTAAATTAAATATTTTAATAGTTACGGGTCGTGCATGCAGGTGCCGACCGGGTAGCCGTGCGGTCTAAGGAGTTAGGGCAACGACTCGAAGGTCCAGGGTTCGAGTCCTGGTAGGAGCATTGGGTGTTTGTGGATTTTATCTTGGTGAAAAGGGTCGAATCGTGACGGAACGAAGTCAAAAGTGTTACTAGACTGTCCCATAGAAAATAAAGTTTTTACGTACATGAAGGTAATAGTGACATCCATTACTTGGAATCTTTGGCGTGCTGGAACTCATTACAAACCACTCACTATTCACCCGTTTCTGTTAATTATGATTCGCCACTCTCTTGCAGAGTTTATACGGTTCGGAAATCGAAACGGGAGGGCATGCCGTGGTCCAGGCAGGATGTGTTTCTGGGTTGGCTCCCGGATATTCACATGGTTAACGCTCTCGCCCTTGGTGAGAGCGGTTCCGGGTTCGATTCGCAGAATTTTGATACTTATCCAGTATCGTGATAAATATTAGGGAGACACTTTGAATACAAAAACGAGCAAATTGGGGTCATGGAAGCCAAAGTACAACTGCGACGA
>JAGDQP010040388.1:0-17318 GCA_022664845.1 Lepisma saccharinum | reverse complement strand
ATACACACCATACTGATCCAAATCAACTCGAACAACAAAATTTTCCTTTAATGCATCTTTAATGATTTATCGCGAAATGTTACTTATCTTTACTATTGTCACAGGTAAATTGCATACTCGAAGTTGGAAATCCTGTATCTCGAAAAACAGGCGGAACTGAACCCATGTTTATGTGAACTCTTTTTGTTGATTTGGTGTCAAGAAATTCGTCTGTGAAGTTTCACCCATATATTAAGTACGATACACCCATTGTAAGATTTAAAAAGTACATTGTCTCCTATTTAAATAGCAAGTTTAGTACACGTTCCATCAAAACTTATCTTCTATTACAATGTTTGTACTTTTTTTTACAAAAGTTAAAATTAAAATAAACATTTTAATCATTCTACGAAAAAAATATTTTTAGAAGTTGGCACGCAAGGCCACACGTCTCATCCGGGACGTGTCGATGATAGCCTATTGCTTTAGACCAGGGATCTCAACATTTTTTGTCAGCGGGCCGGACTGAGGCCCGATTCCAAGCAAGAAGAGGGCTAGGGTCGTATTAAAAAGGATCAACCCAAAACTGCTACAGTCGACTCCCAATTTACCGGAGGCGGACGGCTTAACCGGTGCTCGCAAAAAAAAAAAAAAAAAAAATACTATCGCAAGAATCATCAGCAGGCACGCTAGAGAGAAAGAGAGAGAGAGAGAGCAGACAGAATTTGACAAGGACAACGACTTTTCAGGTCTTTTTTGTTTGTTGATACAGTTGATTTAAAACTTTATTAAAGAACAGTTCCTGAAAATACATTACAGGTAAATTGCCACGAAGCACTTCCTATTCATTACTTTGTGGTTATTTATGTTTATAATCCTGGATTTGGATTAACCATGATTTTGAGTTAACCATGGATATCTTTCCCTCTATTATCCTGGTAAATCGGGAGTCAACTGTATAGTAATTTTAATACTTTAACCTTTTTGCAGGCTGTATTGATAATTTTGGATTTGTTTCGGAGCCAGTCAAAACTGCTACGCGGGTCGTATGGTGGAGACCCCTCTCAGCTACGAAGGACAAAGAAATTCATCACTATTCTCGCTATATATTAAAGAAGTTCAATGCAGAAATGAGCAAGCGTGAATTTATCAGGTCATATTGTGAAAAAAAAAAAAAGTAGTTTACAAAAAGTAACTAAGAAACTGGAGACCCGTCTCTCTCATCTTCTACTTTTTGGTGGCATTACAGGACAATACGAAACGTAAATTTCATAATTCGTTTGAAATGTTGATGGAAAGAAGTAAATGTTTATATTTTGAAAAGCGAAAAGAGTTACTGCTTGAGGTACTGAATGGACGACGACAGATGCCATCCATAACGAACTTAGCTTCTGGGACACTGACAAACTAAGCTGTATAGGATGCAAAGACATCATTTAGAGTGTGATGTGTGACGGGATGTGAACTCTCTATGATGATGTCACCCTATGAAAGCAATCACGTCCGTGTTGATGTGAAAGTGCGCATTTGGAAGTGAAGTCATTTAAGTCCATGGCCTTTGCGATATAATCTTATTGCAAGAATGAAAAAAAAAAATGCTATTACAATGTTTGTAGATGACAATAGATTAAATAACCTTCAATAGCTGTTCACGAATGCTCACTCATTCATCATATCATTTTATGTTATGCGTATGAGGCAAAAGTATTCACTATTACCTATCCAGTGTTTGGTCTATACTGTTGCAGTTTTACTTATCGTACTTCCCCCCGAAGCACATGCAATTTCTTTACTGTTATTTCTGTTTAATGATCACCCGTAAAGGTTTTATATTTAACATTGGAACGAAAATTAATTTCCCATTTTTTTCTATATTTATACATATTTAATTATCTAATATAACGATAGTTTCATTTTAAAAATTTGACGGGGGAAGAGGGAGAAAAACTAACAGCGAATGAAGCGTTGCTGCTATGCTATGACAACTCGAAGTGATAGAACGGTTGCAGCGAGCACACGTTTCGTTTTTTTTTACATTATTTTCTTTAGTTTACAATGGTTCGTGGGGCCTCAAATCTTGCAATGTTAATTTAACTTATTTCCCGACGTCATACAATGATGAAATTTTGCAAAGCGACGTAAGTCAGGTGACAATACAATATTCTACTGTTATTTTAAAGGTATATTTTATTTTTGATTTTTAATACCGACGTCTTTGTCCTAAAATAAATACTAGCCTGCAACGATGTTGGTTGGGTTAGGACTGGTTGCAGAACACTTTAGAATTTGGGTCACACAAACACCAAAATAACTTTAAAAAAAAATAATAAAAAAATAAATACATACTTTTCTTACATCATTCGTACTAAACAGTAAAAAAGTAATTCTGTTCATGCATGACTAAAAAGAAAAGCACGGGGCACGCCAATTCAAGAATTTTAAAGTGCCTGCATATGAGAGCGCGCCCCATGGTTTTCCTTTTAGTCATGCATAAATATTATTTTTATTTTTTTCACTTTTTAGTACGAATGGTTTAAGAAAAGTTTGTCTTTTAAAAGTTTTTATTATTATTATTATTATTATTTCTATTTAATGGTCAAACCAGTATCGTTGTTACCATAAGTGCAACAGTTCCTATACTCTTAAGTCTGGACGGATAATAGAAGTTGTGTTTGGGATGTTTAAAATGCAAGACTCTTTTCGAAGTATCAAGTGAGAATTTAACGTGACTATGAGGTAAGCCTTTTACTTTCACAGATTACGATTCTCTACTATCTTATTCATGATTGGATGTTTATATTTGATTGAAAGGAACGTTACTGGAAAAGAAACCTTTAATAAGAATAAGGTGAACCAACCAATCGAAATATGATTTTCATCGTATTTGAGTTTCATATCCACCCAATTAAGCAGAAAAGTTCATCGAAAAAACATCTTTGAACTTTAACTACATACCTTATAAAGTTATAATAAAAACAGTTGCTTAAAAAAGATTACCTCCTTTAAGGCTGAATCCAAGTAAGTTTTCCCGCCTTTTTCGTTTTTCGTCAATTATTTAAATTTTGGTGCAGTTAAACAGAAAATAACTTTCACAAACTATAGTTTGTTTCGTACGCCAACAAAGAATATCATTAGCCTTGAACAGATGTTAACAGAAACTTCGAAACTATGTCAAAACATTTCTGGGACATGGGACTGTTCCACAAGTGTATTAACATAGCTATGAAGTTTCTGTTAAGATTTCTTTAAAGATAATGGTATTCATTATTGAGGTACGAAACCAACTATAGTTTGTGAAACTTATTTTCTGTTTAACTGCACTCAAATTTGAATAATTGACTAAAAAGGCGGGAAAACTTACTTGGATTCAGCCTTAAATTATTTCAAACCATATATTGCAGGATTATGCTAACTGCAACTACTGACATCAAAACAAAGTTACTTCCATCGGTTACATTGCAATTACTAAGCTATTAATCTAACCACGAAGACATTAAATCAATGTATTTATACGCTGTAGCGTACTATAACTGAGTACCACCAGTTGCGGCAATACGAAACTATTTTTGTCGATTACATTGCAATTACTACACACATTCAATTACTCTGCATGAAATCATACATAGTGACGAAAGAACTCAATACAAATACCAGTCTTATCTTGTTACTATCTTATAACTTGTTACTATGATTCGTTCAAAAGTAAAGGTGGATTTGTTACACCTGTGCGGCGGGACTGATACTCCGGATTGGTGTCACGAGAAACCTGACGTCACAGCGGGATTGCTAGGATGTCACCGAGGCAGCGAAAGCCTGCTTTAACATCGGTTCTGACTTCTTTTGCGTCAAAAGGTGCATTGCGTTTTACGTATCTAAAATATTTGAACAAAATATAATTGATGACTTTTTGTGCATTTTTGAAGGTGCTGATTTATTTTTAACTGAATTCTATTTCTATACGTTGTGAAAACCTTCCTATACAGCACCCCTTCAATCGTAAACATTACTCAAATACATGTATTGGTACTACTTCAATTGCGGTTTGCTAAGTGGAGAGCATAAAAAAAAAAGGATTATGTCATTTCTGACGATGCCGTCCAACGTTTGAACGCCTGCAGCTCTTCTTCAAAGGAACTTTTTTCTTGTTTTCATGTGAATAATCTCCTCCCGAAATTTGCAGGTGTTATTCATTAGCATATTACAATACCAGAAATTCCTGGATTGCAAACTAAGGATGAAAACCTATATAAATATAATTCATAGTCCAACGGAAATTCAACACGAAAAATATATATTAATCCTCTCCTCAAAACTTTATTAGGGGAAATCTTATTACTGTGTTTCAGAGGACAATTATAATAATAAAAATTAAAATGTTTAAAAAAAATGCTCTCACATACTGCTACCGTAATAAGTCACATTGGTATTTCTTTTTAATTAACAACGATACGGCTGTTGGTTTAAATTTATGGTAAAACTTAAGCCTAAGTTTTACTCGCTCGTTACAGTAAATTTTGAAACAGGAAAAGAAATATCTGAATATTAAATATGAACAAATAAACGTTGTTCTTACTTTTGATATGCTCTATAGTCACTGTAGACCTAACGCTAACCTTATTAATAAAGTTTCTTGTGAAGCAACAGTAATGGGCGGGTCCTGTTCACTCGGCACTTACCTGAAAGAGAAATTAAAACGTTAGGAAATGTATAGAAGTGCACAAAACAGTTAATAAATAATACATGCAATAATATCAACAAACACTTTGCGAGTCACACAATCATGAAAAGGTTACAACAGTCAGTAGCAGAAGTACTTATATAAACGTATTGCCACCTTAAGATTATTAACGATTACTGCCATAATGGAAGTGTTATTAATTTGTGCTTTTCTTAATAACTGAACATGTACACTGTAAAAAAAAGTTGTGTTAATTCAACACTTTTCGCTGTCCCAGGGTGACTACAACTTTCAAATGTTAAATCAACACAATGGATTTGTTGTCAGTGCTCATTCAACGCAATGGAGGGTGTCACACTAGCACTATCACAGTGCTGAATCAACATTAACAACACACCCATTGTGTTAAATCACCGAAATCAACACCGTTTGTTGTGTTGATTTAACACCAGAAAATGGTAGTCACCCTGGGACGCAGACATTTTTTCAAGTGTAGTTTCTAAGAACGAAATTGTTAACATGGGATTCCAACCTCCAGCTAGTTGGAACTCGAGGTAAAGTGAATGTGCACAGAGCACCCTGCGAGCCATTCGCAGTAAAAACCGAAATCTATCAGAAATTTTACAGCGAAGAGTGATATCCATCTCGTGTAAAGAATGAAAAACTGGTGGGACCACGGTGGCTCGGTTGGTACAGCGCTCACCTCTGGTGCTAGGGGTCATTGGATCGATCACTGCTCATTCCATGTGGGCTTTGTGGTAGACAAACCCCGTGTCCGTGGGCTTTCTTGGTGTGTTCCCGTTTCCTCCCACTTTCTTCATTCCACCAATTCCTCCCACACTTGCCTAAGACCTTAAAATAAAATTCAAATTTAAAATAAAAAACTGGCTAGGTACACTGGAAAACTGTGGCGGAGAAGTTCAAAATAATGTAGGCTACGGAAAATTAGTGCCACGGTACGATAAGTGACTAGAAAACTAGTGCCAGGACTATTTCCAATCGATAAGTGCGGCAAAGAGATTGCACAAGATTCTGTGAAACTGTAGTAGTTTTGAAATGGAAACATTTTCGAGAAACCATTCTTCAATCATGCAAGCAAATATAAATAAATAAACGCCTTATCATTGATGAACAGGGCTATGACTAGCTTACTGTGGTTCTTGGTTTTAAAGTATGTTTATCGAAGGACGAACAGTAAAACATATTCTCATAAAACATAACAAAGTCTTCAAGTTTTATATTTTAATCTAAAAAGGTAATTTTAAAAGTGATCATAAAACAACAAAAAAATGTAAAATCCTTCTAACAAGCACTCAAGAGGAATTGATGTTTGAACCTGGAACAACACTAAACAGGAAAAGAAAACCCTAATTTCCATTGGTTTCGTCAGATCCATTTTCACAAGCAGAATAGGTTGCGCAAAAAACGTTTGCGACATTTTTTCCACGAACAACAACAGTGTAAAATCGATACTTAATTTGTTTAACCTTGACTCCTTATGATGAAAATAAATGAACAGATCTTTCTAACAATGCTGAAAGAAGGAAATATTTACTGAGAGAGCAAACTAAAGATGTTTAACTAAAATGCAACATTAGATGATATCATCAAAGACAGATGTAAACATTTAAATGTCTTGAAAGATTGACGAAACACAGATGAATATAACGAATTTAGTTTTACTAACTTTCCTTTTGCAAATTGCAACCCTCAAGTTCCTCTTGATTTTACAAGGAATAGTTTCTTGACTGTTTCTACAAGCAATGATGAAATTATCCTCAAAGCTAGGCTGAAATATCAGTTTCCATAACGGCGTCAAAAATAGAACTTCTCGACTCGATAGCCAATGGCTCAGGTATCTGAGGCGGCTCTGGTCCGAAGACCGTGTCACTTTGTCAGCGCAACGACTAACCATCCTCTCTTTATCTTTCTTTCTAGCCCTAGGGTCAGCAGAATTTCGCTAATTGCGAATTCGCGAACATTTTAAACACTCAAAAAATCACATAAAGTAGATACCCCAGTAGCACACAAACGTTGAAAATACGTCGATTAAACGTTAGTATCAAAACGTTAAGTTAGCGTTGTAAATGTACCGAAATGCCCGGCTGTTTAACGGCTTATTCGACGTAGAATAATGGTGAGAAGGAACAGGTTTAGTTGGCCAAAACAGAGCATGAATGCTGTCTATTGGTATGCACACATTTAGTTTCATTTTATCCGTTGCTTTTATCACGACATACGGTGTTAATTTGCCAACAGTAAATAATCCGAACGGCTGCTGTGGGGTTCAAACACAGGAACGTTCTGCACTTCTAGTTGATAGCTCGACGCGTTGACCACTTATCCAAGAATCCACCTGGAGAGGTCACTACTCTTTTACTGTCTCGTTGAAATATAGTTTCAAATTCAATCTATTTTCAACATGCAAATGAAAAACATGAAAAATGTAGTAATTATCATTGCATTTGCTTTTAACTAAAATGTTTAAGCAATTAAATTAGAAACACAAGTGTGAAACGAAATCTAGGACATAGTATGAATGATAGTTGAAAGTACGTCACATTAACGTCGTATCAACGACATTTTAACTTCGTTGAGATATGGTTTAAAATTCAAACTATTTTCAACGTGCACATGAGAACACCAAAATTAGTTTGTGCCATTCAATTAGTGGTTTTCAATTATATTTTTTGACATAGCATTAGTAAGAAATGCATTAGACACAATCTATTATACCATAGTTGAAAGTAACATATTGAATACACGTTGTACTAACGTCTTATTAACGCAATGACGTCTTTGTTGAAATATGATTTAAAAGTAAACGGTTTTTTTTTCCAACCGATAACGGTTAATCAAAGAAATGAACCTAAAATCAACGTTGAAAACACGTATGTGTGCTACTGGAGTAGAAGTTGTTAATATTTTGTGAAAACGTGCTTTTTAACTCACGATTTGGAGATACTGCTTCCATTCACGAATTTGAGCTCTACTCAAGAAATTATACCATTTTCATTCGTTCATTTATGAAAATAAGAGTGTAAACAATGGAAAAGAAATATATATAATTCGTCTCCAAAAATTTACTATCGGAGAATGCGCTACGCCTAGCACAGAAAATCTTGGACAGAAAATGTTAGAATCCTCCAGAGATGGCAGAAAATCTGCAAACGTGATTTGCCATCTAGCGGGAAAACACAAACTACAGGATCACAAGGGCATCCATTGTATGCGTTAGGCGGTATTCGCGGTGAAAGGCATTGTAGAGACAAGTCCAACACGTGAAATATCATGCCATCGGAAAGAGAAAAGCAATTGGAAAGTGATGGGATGGTTGTAGGGATTTTTAGCTACTCAAAACGTACCCTTGTACTCAAGAAATTTTTACTTTGTACCCACGATTTTTTTTTTTTTAAACATTTTCATTCTAGAAATTTAAACATCTTTATTGAAGAAATTCTACCGTCCCTAGTCATTACTTGCCAGCCTGGTACTCTACCATTAGACTGTCAATATCTGTGAATATGACAAAGGTGTTCATTTTCGTCAAATCCCACTCATTCTTTAATTTCGTTCTCACCCTGTTGCAACTTTGCTCTCATCTTCACTCACCCTCAAGTGGTGAGGGGATGTGAGGTTGAGATCCGCCATCATGAGTGTCACCATCGTATGGTATGCCTCCTGAGCATTTTTGTGCCTTATCTGAATCAGCTGCTGGTGTCGAAGCTCAAGGCCACTTGAAAGTGTTCTGCAAATCATGTAGGGCGGAAGAATTACTCGTTTATTTCCTTTACACAAAGACCTTGTATATGGTCAACGTTTATAAAGCTAACAGGTTGCCACACGCGTGACGTCACTCAAGTTTCCTCAAGATGTTAGAGGATAGGCCAAAAATAAAAACTAATTCGAACGTCATAACGTGAGTCCATCTTCGTACGCTCCAGAATAGAATAGTAAAACCTAAAAGTGGATTTACGGTACATTATTTCCATCCCGACAGAAAAAAAAAAAATCCATTCTTTTCACACAATTATATTCTCTTCAATTTATGAACTTTACATTAATTCTAACATCCTCAGAAAACTTCAATGACGTTTTAGTCTTGAGGCAACCTATTGATTCTATAAACATTGATGCAAGCTGTTGAAAAATGTAAATACACGGGCTTTGTCTAAGGGAAATTAGACACCTAAGTTAAGTTTAATTAACACATATTAATATAAATTAGGATAAATTTAAAATGATTACCCTGATCATCACAATTTGAAAGAGCATTTAGTTGGTATTATAATGGTTAATGGTTATCTGGCATGTTCTATGGTGTGCAGAAAGCAAATCAATTTATTTATTTATGATAGAACAAAAAGAGAACCTAATTAACAGCAAGTGGCTGCGATCCATGAACCCCTGTATATGGTTCCAACACGCAAGCTATAAATCAACAACTCAACTTCTGTTATAAATCTTACGCATTATTTAAGTGTGATGCCTAAATAAGGGTTGCCAACCAGTTATAATAACCTCTTACAGATTTTTCAGCTAAAGAAAATTACACGTTTAAGTTTCAGTAGCTGCTTTTCAAATGATATATTCATGTTTCATTATCATACATAATAAGTCAAATCTTTGCACACATCATAGCTTGCTTTCCAATCTTTTAATTCCAATTTCCCCGACTAATAAAACTTAAGACTTGAATTATGTGACAGTTTCAATTTATTTTCAGTTATAAATGTCGCAACTCACAAACATACAGATCCGCTACAAAACAAAGGGAAGATGAGAAAAGCATAACTCAATGAAAACGTTCTTGTCTTCTGTTCGAAAGGTCCTACAATCAAATTGTACTACCGTCGATTACCGCTTACTTTTTAATCACAATAAGCAAATGCAAGGATGAGATAAGAGGGTTGCCAATCAGAACTGGCTATGTTCACCTTGCTGGGAAAACCGATTAAGTTCACAAACCATGGTGTTGTCTCTTAGGCTAGAACTACACTGCAAAATAATTATTTAAATACAAAAATTAATATACCACGTTTTTAAAACGGACTAAAAAGTATAAAATAATTTCTCCTTGCCCCATATAGATTTAAAACCCCATACAGACTGTCCTAAAAATTTGCGATTGTAAGTTTTTAATAGCTATGAAAATACTTGTAAGATTTAGAACAAAAAACGTGAGGCGCATGTAATAGATAATTGATGCATGAATAGTTCACCTAAGTCACTACCAATTTTATTGCATTGCAAATGATATGAACGGTTGTGTAAGTTTTCTCAACGACAGCTACTCTCTACACTCCTTACTATTATCTATTGCATGCACCCCACGTTTTTCGTTCTAAATCTTACTAGTATTTTCATAGCTATTAAAACTTTACAACCACAAATTTTCAGGACAATCTGTATGGGGCTAGGAAAAATTATTTTATACATTTTCGTCCGTTTAAAAAACATGGTATATTAATTTTTTTATTTAAATAATTATTTTCTCATTTTTAGTATTGTCTTTGGCGGCCATTTTGGATTACAGATGGCGACGTTTTGTCAACGTTTATTATATTGTCGTGACTTACTGATGATGGTACACCTTTATTTAAAATTTCATTTCTCTAGCTCAAACGGTGTGGAAAATTGATTTTTGTGCCCGCCATGTTGGATCCAAGATGGCGTCTATGAAAAAAGTGTAATATTTTCGTAACCTACTAGTGATAATGTACCTTCATACCAAATTTCACTCCACTAGCCCCAGCGGTTTAGGCTGTGTATTGTATAAAACAATGGGTTTGGCGGCCATTTTGGATCCAAGATGCCGACTTTTTCAATATGTCATAATTTATGCATTCTCATCCAGTTCTGAGCTGTTTAAAGTTTCAAGTCATCGGGAAGTTAAAATCGATTGCAAAATGTGTACCGAACAGACAGACAAGAAAGCAATTTAATAAAAACGTGGTAAAATCGCTGTGTTTTTCGGTGTCTCAAGATGACCAGGACTTTCTTTGTGTTAAATCAACACAACAAACGGTGTTGATTTAACACAAAGAAAGTCGTGGTTATCCTGGGACAACGAAAAGCGTTGAATTAACACAAATTTTAAAGCACAAATTCTAACGAAGCTGAAATTTAAAAGCAGTCTCAGTTCCAATTGTTGATTAACTTTTTAAATCAACGTATAAACTTCTTTGAATGTAAACATCTTCACAAATGCAATGTTGGACATAGCTAGTTCTGATTGGCAGCCTTCGATATCTTGACTAATAATGGCCAGATTCGGATCTAAGCATATCCAAATATCTGGATCATCTGATATCCGGGCATCTGAAAGCCGGATCTGGATTGTGAGCTATAAATGTCCAGATATCTTAATTTCAACCAGTTTGTGTATCAAGCCAAAGCCGCTATTGATAAATTTGCACACCATTTCTTTCAGATCCTATTTTTCTTGATGTTTAAAAACACCACACAAATGAAGAACAATATTGAAATTTTGAAAATGGACCTATGTATCACCTATCAAACGAACCATTTGATAATTTTAAAACTATCTGTTATAGTCGACAATTTTGAAGGCCGTAAATTACAAACCTTCAAATTCATCATAGAAACTAGTATATTTAAATTGTGGATTAGTACATTTGATAAATATTATCTGGAACACTTTCCAAAGAAACGTTTGTGCTTGCCATTTGTCAGCTAGTTTAAAATACAATCCTTTAAAAAAAGGTGGTGTGAGTATTAAGGTCACTTAAGGTTAATGTAAAGCAACGATCTCCAACAAAAGATGGCGGAACTACCTTCATATATGCCTAATGTATTTTTATCGTTGCACGAAATTTCAATGCTGCTAATACAAATTCAAGCCTAGAGAGTTCTATCTTTCAGGGAAGTATTTTCATAACCAATTCAGGAGTTCGATCAATGCTGATTTTTTATTTTCGTTTTCTTCACTGTTGAAATCGCTTGATTGTTGTGAATATCAAAACCTATAACAATGAAGCTCTTTCAACAATGAACAAAAAAGAAAATTAAAAATCGGCATTGATCGAACTCTTCGAATGGTTATGAACTTTCTTTCCTGAAAGTTAGAAGGCTTCAATTTGTAGGAGCAGCATTGACATTTCGTACAACGATAAAAATTCATTAGACATACACGAAAGTAGTGCTGCCATCTTTTGTTAGAGATCGTTGCTTTACATTAACCTTAAGTGTTTCATTGATGTACATCACTTCATTCTAGTGTTGTATTACAGTCTACAATATCGAAGTTGCTGCTAACGACTGATGACATCACTGTCAAACCTAAAACAAAACAAAATGACAATGGGGAATCAGGTTACTGTCATGGTCGCCTTATTGCAGGAACTGAATGGGAGAACCACAACACAGGAACTAGGCAATCTGCAGCTGATAGCTTCTTCCGCCCGAATCTCTTTCATTCATAACGCCACTTTTTCAATGCAAGGACGTGACTGGGGTCTTCAAATGACAGTTTTGTTCACTTCAAGCTTGCTAGGAATGGTAATACTGTGTTGTTTTTTTTCGCATGTGGCAAAAGAGTTACAATATTTAAAGTAGTAATGACTTTAAGTACTCTTAAGATAATAATTCTTTCACTGCAACTAATGAAACAGTCCGTTTTGTCTTCAGTTGAAAGCGGACGACTAGAAATAACAAAAAAGAAATTGGCTGTCAAAGAACTTTCTATACTAACGAAACATAATGAAGTGGCTTGCAGAACAACTGCTTTTTGTTATACGTTCGGTTCTTGTACTTATGCATTAAGAATGGAAAAGAAAAAAGGACACTCAACAGGCCTATCGCTTAGTTTCTTCCACATTTAAATACGAGTGCAGAAGGATGAATGTCCTTACAGTTTTGCATGGCCTTAACTTCTACCGTTAGAGTATAACAAAGGCCACGTACAAAACAAAGTGTATCAAATGAACACATGAATGACAAAGGAGGTTATTATTATTATTGTAATAATAATAATAAAAGTAGTGTTAGATTTTAAACCGAACGAAAAGGAAAGACATTCAATTCAATTGCGATTAGAACAAAGAAAAGTATAGCTCAACTTCGCAAAGAAAATTACTGCACATTTTACAACCTACGCTTGTTAACAGGAGATGCCGTAGTTCAGGCGGTACATTCAAAGGGCCCGTGTCTGAATCCGGGAGATGACACTGGAGACTTTTCTCCAGTGCTTCCATGACTACCTTCAAACTGAATACCATAGTGTCCTAGGTACTCCTGGACACATTGGAAGGTAAAGACAATTGAGCATGAGACTGAGCACCCCACTTCACTTCCAACAGTAGGTCGAGAATATGTGAAGTGCTATGTCCATTCTCCATATTCGCCATGTGCTGTTCACGGTGCGTGCGTATCGCACAAGGGACACCTTTACCTTACACTTGTCAACAAATGGATGTTCGATGTAAGAAATAACTGAAAACTTGAAATAAATAAGGTACTAAGTGCCATTTTCCTACTAAAGAGAGAGAGAAAAAAATTATTTCCATACAAAACAACACGTCTCACCATTTCTAAACGCTTAACAGAAGGACTAAACAATGTGTTTGGACTTCGATTTTCATACATGTTATAGGTCTAACAACATATATTGTTATTCCTGTAAAAACGAAATTTTCATTACTTCAAGTCTTCAATTGTGAAAAAGAAAACAGAACAGAAGCTCGGTGGTAGAGTGTTAGCTTAGAGCGTAGATTCGGGATATCGTAGTTTTTTAGGAGATCGGGAGAATCCCAACGGAAGACCATCCTGACTGACGTTCTCCAGGGGTTTTTCTCAGTCACACCAGACAAATGCTGGGATAGTACCTTCAACTTAGGCCCTAGTCGACACCTTTCCACAGCCTTTCACCTTCTCTATCCCGACCTGAGCCTTATTAGATGCCTAAAGGCCATAAATAAAATTAAAATTCAAAACCGAACAAAACACGTAAACCAGTTCTAGAAGCTATTATTTAAAAAAATAATATATGCGCACATACGCGCTCAAACACAATTATTCATTCACATACATAACGTCACAATATAAAAGTACTTAAAGTAACTGACAACTAGAGAATAACTATATCGTTTGCACAGCCACACACAGCTGCTCTCTAGTGTTTGTAGATACAGAATATCTAGTACGCCTATTAAGTGCTCGACTGAGTTCATGTCTGGCGAATGTGGTGGCCACAACATTTATAGGAAATGTTCAGAACATTTATCAAACAAATTCCGAACAGCTTGGAAAAATCCCATCTACATAAAGTCTATGAAGTGGTACAAATGAACAGCCAGCAGAGCTACGTAGCAATCAGCCGTAAATAACGTGTATACGAGTACCAGCGGACCCAATCCACGTTCCGTAAACATCAGCCTTCATGGTGCCTTGTTGACAACTGCATGGGTTCCATGGCCTCTTGGCGTTTGTGCCACTTCCAAACTCTACCATGAGCCCGAAACAGACGGTACCGTGACCATGACAAAATTTTCCAGTCCTCCAGGGTCTAATTACCGTGTTCATGAGCCCAAGTGAGGGGCTAAGACAAATAACAAAGCTCAGAACCAGGACGGTCGAGCCGAAAATGCCAAAGGTCATCCAAAATACAATTCAGTTCAATTCAAATCAGGTTAAGGTCAATGTTTAAAATTGATTTGAGGACCTACCGTTACGGGCAGACTACTAATAAGGATTATTATGAGTGCTGCTATTTGAAATGCTGCGCTTTATGCATTTTTAAATACATAATTTTGAGCTTCTATTCCGGGATTTCGTAGTATTGCCAAGTTTGAACAAACTGTGGTCATTTACCATGAATCCTGAGTGCATCCAACCTGCTATTCTTGACAATACTACGCCGAAGTCACAATATTTATTACTTTCCGCATGAGTAGTTTCTTTAGTATATTTCCACTTGTGAACAGACGTCTATATGCAACAAATGTTTACATTCATATCACAGGCGAACTGCTAAATGATGTACGATTTATTATTGTACGATTGTTATTATTTTTAAAAGCATTAACATTTTTTTATTGCGAGAATAAGAAATATCGAGTTTTCACAAAAGATGCGCTTTTTTTTCGTAATATGATAAAAATTGACATCATTAATATAGTCATTTTCTATCCACTACTGGCTGAAGACCTAATCTAGAAATTTCCACCAATCGTGGCCAATTGATATCCTCACCCCCGTAGCTCCTAGATAAAAGCTGGATTTCTTTTATCCATCTTCTAGCAGTTGATCGTGTAGAATATTTGACACCCATCTTTCATCTGTGCGTATAGTTATGTGACCTATCCATCACCACTTCATCTTCCTCGCAATCGCGATCACATGATCTACCTTTGTGAAATCCAATTCATTCATTTGTCTCTCTGTTCCTCCTAGTTATTCCTACGATGCATCTCTTTGTTGATCTTATTGTAACTATTCATTATTGAGTTGTGTGCACCTAGAATGTTCATGTTTTGCAGCCATTATAGACAATTTTAATACATTTTGTCTTATCGCTCAACTCGAGAAACGCAGAACTCTGAATTAATTACATTATTAATAAAGTCAATGGACTTAATACACGATTCAAATTTCATTTGACAGTTAAAAGAACAGAACGAAATCTACAGAGGTTTCTATACTGATATCCCATTCCAACAACCAAGTCATCTACTTTGAACAAGTTCCAGTAACGTTTTGACCCTACACACTCTGTTGGACACCCCGTCCTCAAATCGAAAGTTTGATTCTTTTGACCCCCATTAAAATGAAAACAAAACACGCAGCTTAAATATTTAGACAGAATGATCAATTTGCAAACCTTTATATAATAACAGAAAAGTTTGGGTTTATCCCTGGATTCCAGATACTTTATTTTGTCGTGATTAACTATTCCTGACTTTCACCAGACGAATATTTATAAGGGCCTATAAATCTATATTTTAAACTGTTCTACTATATTCCAGTGACCAGTACAAACACCGGTAGTTTAGCAGAAAACTTTGCATACAAGGGTGCGACAAAAGCAAAGAATAAATTAGCGTCAATCCTTGTTTTGCGTACTTGTTCTCAACTAGCGCAAAACAGGAAAACGAGAAAGAAGTGCAGCCATGAATATGTTAGGTCAGATAAAACGCTGACACATATTTGGAGATCGTATCAAGCTTCTTCCAGGTGACTTAATACAATAAATAGATCAGCTAAGCCACCACGCCACTTTTTTTAAAAGTTACTATGACAATCGCACGGAACTGTACAACAGACGGGTTACGTACGTGCAAAAGATAGGAATATCACTGAAAATAATGACCTTGAGCTACCTTAGGAGCATTGAACACTTTAGTAACGAACAAAGATGCATTGAAAGAACTACAAATGACGAATAATTCACAAAATTATACTTGCTTTACCGCTTATGTCTACACAGTTTGTTCAAACATGCAACTGTGTGGTTTCAACGGCAACAAACAGGTAACGCCGTCACACTTAACAGTTCACTGCAGTTGTATAATTTGAAGTTTATAAGAAATTGCACTCTGTGATCGTCCGGATAACATTAGCCTGTCCAGTAGGAACAATCATTTATTATTTACTATTCTCTATTGAACTTTTTATTCATTTGTTAAAAAAAATGCAATCAAAAGAACCTGATGACACTTGAATTATGTAACACTTCATTTTCGTGAGATGATTACTGATCAGTGTTCTGCTCGGAAGAAGGTTAATGACTCGAAGGTCCTTTGGGAAGGCGAACAGATCGTGGTTTGCCACTCTTGCCAATCTGGGACTCCTTGAGTTACAAGATGAGGAACACAACCACTTATCTTCCAGTGACCCTTTCATGTAACAGATACATTCATTAAAAAATGTACGAAATTTCTTCTTGAAATGCCTGGCAACGCTGTTTCTATCCTATTTTATTACTTGGAATAAGATTATATGCAAGGCCAAGGCCACTCACTCTACCCGGCTAGAGTAAAGATAAGAAAAAATACAAACGTCGTAGACTAGAAGAAATCACGGAAGATCCTGAAGAGCCTGCAAGATACTTTTGCATCATTAAACAACAATGATATGGCAGTCTGCAACTTCTTCAACAACACCATCTACTTCCCTTGCCCAGAAAACAAACAAGTAACAAGTACTCACCTTGGAGAACAAGTAGTTGTCATCATATTGCACATACAGTAATGGCAAAAGTTTAAAGAAGTACAAGTAAGTGTGCTGTATAGCTTCTACGGGATGCTGCAAGAAACTTCAACCTTTATGAACTTCCCGTATCATCAAAACTGACTGACTTCCTGTTCTTACTGCTGTGGGATAAAGAACAGCGACTGTTCTTGTGTGGCGGAAAAAGATGAAAAAAAAAAAGATTTCTTTGTTTCTCTCTGCATTGAACGAAACCACCAAGAAAGACAACATCCAAACGAAGCGATGAACTAATCCAGGAATATTTCTTTTTTTTTTTGGAACCAGCCCTGACCACACGCGCAGTGTGCCGAAACAGATTATGTGGGAGACGGTCGCCCTTAATTACTTCACATTAAAGAGAAAACTAGGTAATTCTGGAGAAGTGACTGCCCGCGGCAACAAATGAAACTAGAGAGTCATTCCTTCCTCTGGTTTTATTCCTTAATAATTG
>JAGDQP010040387.1:0-17318 GCA_022664845.1 Lepisma saccharinum | reverse complement strand
AAATTTAAAAAGACTCGCCATATCGGATCCAGTATGGCCGAGAAACATACATATCTAAGATATGCACATATATTTTAATCGGCTCTAATGGATTCAAGATGGCAGCTTTTTTCAAATTTCATAATTTTCTCGTAACCTACTCTTGATGGTACACATTTATGCCAATTTCGTTTCTCTAGCTTCAGCGCTTCGGCCTTGGTGTTCTTATATATATATAATTTGTCCGTCATATTGGATTGAAGATGACGATTTTCTCCAAATTTTGTAATTTTCCCGTAATCTACTCTTGATGATATCAGCATATCAAATTTTGTTTGTCTAACTTCAGTGGTTTGGACTGGGCATTCTTTACGAACTTATTACCAAAGTTTCATAAATGCAGGATTTTTTGGGTCTATTTTTGGCTTATTTTACCTATACTAAAAACGAGTCGTACGGGCGAGCCAAATATCAAGCTCGACTCGAGAAAATTACCTCTGGCTTGACCCGAAACTCGACTCGAGAATACTGATAAAGCGTTCGCAAAAGTAATGAGCCAATAAAGCATAAGTCAAAATAAAAGTAAGAGAATATTTATGACAGTAGGATTTATTGGCGGAGTGCTGTCCGATGAAAGGATACACCAAGCAAGATAGCTTGATGTGGTTCGGGCCGTAGCCCGAGGAATTCTGATTCAGAACTGCTCGGCACCTGCTTTTATACATTTTGTTCGGGTGCTTCGGAAGACTTCGTGTGATGAGTAACGTCCGAAGTCACCTATTTGCACAATTCAGTAATTTCAGTCTTTAACTCTTTCTTATCAGATTATGTTATCTTACATACATAGGTATTTCTTATCTATTGAATTTCAGTTTTTCTTATCAGATGATTTTATCTGCTGAGAGTTCTGATTCTTTGAAATTTTATTCTTGCGGATCTCACTATTCTAATCCATTGTGTTACTTATGAAATGTAATTCAATGAATGGCCAAAAGAGTGATTCTATATAATACAATTTAGGGGAGGCGAAAACACTGATTTTTGTGGAACAAACGCGAGTGACGTTACAAGTGAGCGGTACCGATTGATGTTAACAAACTTCTTGTAGCCAGCGACATTTAGATTAAATTTATTTGGAGGACCTATGGTTTCAACAAGACGGTCCCATATGTCACATCCTCATACCACTATCAACGTATTGCAAGAAAAGTTTAATGGAAGGATAATTTCACGAAATGCAAGTGTTAGTTGGCCTCCAAGAAGTTGTGATTTAAGTTCGTTAGAGGTTAGATTACTTTTTGTGGGGTTATTTGAAATCTAGTCTATGAACACAAACCACGAATTCTTGATGCATTAAGATTGAACATCGAACGCTGCATTAGTGACATGAGGCCAGAGTTATTACACAAAATAATCGACAAATTTGGTTCATCGAATTCGCTCGTGTGCACGAAGTTAAGGTGAACACTTAAGTGATGTGTTATTCAAAACGTAATGCAATCAACTCTGCTTCAAAATAATATAAAATGTTTGGTTGTATCTAAAATAGTTTTTAATTTAGTGCATTGTCAAATCATATCGTTTTTATCGGAAAACCCTTTATAACAGTTGCCTTGTAGTATTGTGCAAATACGACCAAATTTGATCAAACCTAGAAATTTAAACTAAAAAGATGAAACCTACTAGAATATGTTCTACATATTATTTCTATTAACCCACAGAAAATACAAAAAATCTAGTTGCGGGTTTCCGCCATTTTGAAAAAGTATTCCGCCATCTTGGATTTCCCATCTCCGCTTAGTTTATGAGACATAACTCCTAAACCAATTAACATAGAAGGCTCGTTTTTTATTACATTTCTAATATTTATTATGGACAGTATAAAAAGTTATCACTTTTTCTCCATGAGCAACCATTTTTGGATAATTTTAAGCTAAAACAAACAAACAAAACAAAAATGTTATCTGTGTTGGGTAATATATTTTCTTCCCTGCCTCGTACATGTCAGCAAAGCCAACATAGGCTATGAGAAAAATGTTCGAATAATAGTTGTGGGAAATTTCTCTTTTGAAATGTAAAAGTTATAACTTTTTATATTGCATATAATATTAGAAGTAGGCCTATAATAAAAAAGAGAACGAGCCTTCTATGTTCATTGGTTTAGCAGTTATGGCTCATAAACTAAGTGGATATGGGAAATCCAAGATGGTGGACTATGTTTTCAACATGGCGGAAAACTCGCAACTTGATTTCTTGGAATTTTCTGTGAGTTAATAAGAGCAACATGTAGAATATATTCCAGTAGGTTTCATCTTTTTTATTTTAAATGTTTATCTGGAACACTAATTTCACTGTACTATTTGAGATTTGAAAAATTCTCAAAGAAGTAGGCAGTTACTCGCAGAGCTTAAACGGGTCAGTTGGATCATTTGGCTGAAGTTTCGGACTGGGTCTATGCTTGGGACCCGGCCTGACCCGATTTCGATCCGGTGGAAACCAACGTTTTCAATTATTTCCGTGCGTTTGAACAGTGTTTCTTTCAGGGGTGACGGGGACTGGAGATCTTATGCCCAGAGTATGATCAATACGAGGCCAAAAATTCCCAGTTTATTATAGTTCCTAAACCGGGTCAATTGAATTGAGCTGAGTTACTGGTGATCGGGGCAATCGGGTCGCCGGGAGTATCGGGTCATTCGGGTCAAATTTCGGACTGAGTCACCTATGTTCGGGTCAGAAGGGGTCACCATTCAGTGAAAGTGATCCGGTTTGAGTTTCTGGTTACCCGTAGAATCAGTATCATTAGTACGTCGCACGTTTGCAAGTAAAGTATCACAACTCAAAAAAGTATAATTTTACAGTAGGAGGAAAAGAAGAGACGTCTTACTTAAGTCAAACAGTTATCGCCGTTGTAGATAGACTTGCGGCTATTCACGGGCCACCGTTCTAGATAGCCTTGTGGCATTTTTGTCAAAGAATTAGGAGGGTTCTCTGATGTTTCTGAACCAAAAAAACAAAAACAAATGAGTTGTGACACCTTCCTTGCAAACATGCGATGTTTTAAATATACGATAAAACTAGTATTTTAAATATTTTTTGCATATTTGTACCAGTCGTTAAGAATGTAAATTTTATTTTATGCACTTTAGGCAACTGTGGCTTAGGCCTCAATCGTTAAGAGACTTCAGTACCTACGCTTCGTGTGTGAGAGTTATCATATTTTTGAAAGATACTAGACAAATGACAAGCAAAAATGAAATTTTAGAAAGCGGATCCAATAATTCATGTGAATGTATATGAAATGAACTACCTGAGATGTTGACATTGCGTATTTTAGCTGAGAAATTAGAATATCGGTAATTATGTAGGTGTATGGCGTCATTAATTACGGGCATTCTAATTTCTGTGCTAAAATAAACAATGTCAAAATATCAGATAGTTCATTTGATACACACTGACAAGTATTATTGGGGCCGCTTTCCAAAATGTCGTTATTGCTTGTCATTTATCCAGTATCATTAAAATTACGAAAACTCTCTCTCTCTCTCTCTCTCTCTCTCTCACACACACACACACACACACACATGCACTGAGGGCTCTTCCCGAGTAGCACATATACGTTGAAAATACGTGAATTATACGTTAGTACCGAAGCATTACGTTGTAAATGTACCGAAATGTCCGCCTGTTCAACGGTTTATTCGATGTTGAATAATGATTGAGAAGAAACTATGAAGAAACGGGTTCAATTAGCCAAAACAGAGAATGGTTGCTGTTTATTAACATTTAGTTTCATTTTATCCCTTGCTTTCATAATGATATACGATGTTAATTTTCCAGCAGTAAATTATCCAACCGCTGCTGTGGGGCTCAAACCAGGTACATTTTGCACTCGTCGTTGGTAGCTCGACACGTTGACCCCTCATCCATGGATTCATCTTGATAATCACTACTCTGTTAAGGTATTTGTAGTCATATAGGCAGTCTAGAACGTAGTGGGCACAAATCCAGTCGAGTCATTTCTCTATCATGTAAATTATAAGAATGAAGAATACTTTCCTTCTTTCTTCATATGCATTTTTCCTTCGTTTACACTTTGACCATCGCTGTTATATTTGTAATATGTATGACTCAATAAGTGTAGTATGTCGCCTTAGAAAAACGCATATAATGCGAAATTTATGTCATAGTTGAAAACACTTCACATTATCACCCTATTAACAAAATTAACAGATGGTTGAAATATAGTTTAAAGTTCAATCTGTTTTCAACATGCAAATGAAGAACATGAGAAACGTAGTTAATTTGATTCTATTCGCTTCTAAGCACAATTTTTATGTAAGTAACTTGGAAAGATAATCTAGGACACAATTCAATATCATAGTTAAAAAATTTCGTTGGAATATAGGTTGCAATTCAACGTGTTTTCAACATGCGAAAGAGAACACAAAATAATAGTTAATTGCATTCAATTAGCTTTTAATTACAAATTTTATTCCATTAAATTTGAAAGAATCCCATGATAAGAAATCTATACCATAGTTGAAAATAAGTTGAATTAAACACCTTTTCAACAATATCAAGTCTATATTGAAGTATGATTTAGAATTAAACGTGCTTTTTTCAACCGATAACGCAACGAACTAAACCAGAAATCAACGGTTAAAACACGTTTGTATGCTACTGGGGTTAAGAATATTGTTTGTAGCTAACATGTGGAAATTCAGTACGTTGGCCATGTAAACAGTTGTATTTATACATAGTGGTAATAAGAAACAAAATTAAATATGAGTTTAGTCTATCGTAATGAATGAGAGTAGTCGATATGCATTTCTAGTTTTTGAACTTTATTTATGACCTTTAGGCATCTAAAGCTCAGGCCGGGAAAGGGGAGGGTAGAGGATTCGGGAAGGTGTCGGCCTGGGCCTATGTTGAAGGTGCTATCGCTGCATTTACCTGGTGTGACTGGGGGGAAATGCTGGGAAAGCCTCAGTCAGGATGGTCGACCTCTGGGATTGAACCCACGACCTCCCGAATACTACGCCAACGCTCTACCACTGAGCTACGAGGACTCGGTGATATTCGTTTTCAGGTTAATAGTTACTACCCGTGGATAGAACCCGAAGTGTATGGAAAAGATTGACCGTATAAAAATGGTGGAAATTGTGTAGTTCAGCAGCAGTAGATTAAAGGTTATTTCCCCAGACCGAAACCAGTAATAAACCTGCAGCGTTATTAAATTAGGGCTACTCAAACGTTATGCCTTTTACCTGCTGAAGTGAGTTGATTCCCATTACGTCCCACATTTATTGGACAAATTATCTTGCTTGCGTGTCAAGCAAAAATTGGATTCGCTTTTCTGTTTCCAATATCAATATACACATTTACCTTGAGTGGTGCTTGTCCCCGAGTGTTTTAATAAGTTGTTACATTTGCCTGTTATTCTAATCTTACTGATATTGTTTCTTAAGTACCCTTTGTATTTCTTAAAGATAGGCACAAGAAAGCACTTTTTATTCTTCACTTTTAAGAACTAAATCGTTATTTTAATTTCAGTACTCGCTGTACGGTAACAGTGAATCAGTGTTTGCTGAAATCATAATTTTCCTGTAAAAACAATGAAGTTACATGTTCTATTTAAAACTCAGTTTTTACTTTTTCTAAAATATGAATGAAACTTAAGTTTGAAATTTGAACAAATATAAAAAAAAAGCAGATTTTGAAAGAGTAAATGTTCTCTTTTTATGTAATTATTGTCTTGTTTTTCAGCAAATCGAATTTGATCATCTCTGGTACATTTTCTGAATATAATATTCATATACATCAAATGTTGATTAGTCTTCAATATTCAGAAAGAAAAATCATGATTCCATATCTTCGTTTCATTTCTGTGCAAAATATCGACCACAATGGCAATTCGTGTTTCTATATGGAAACGGTATATACGTAAAAGTTTCAAACTGTTGTAATAATCACACGTAAAGTACAAAGCTTGAAAAAAAGAAAAACGCACTTCCTTTTGACCGCTTTGAGCACTTCTCCTGGATTATTATATACCGAAGATCGCTACTAATGCAAGATAAAATTGATGGTACTGGCAGTCCAGCATTGTCCGTCCAAAACTATTCGTATGTTTTCCATTATTTTCCATAGGTATTTTGTTCAGTCTCAGGCATCTGGAAAGTTAAATTTATCAGGGATAATTAGGTAGTCACAGTTCAGAGGGAAAAATGTCTACTAAGTAGTGAATATTCGTGCCGAAAAAGAAAAATCAAAGAATCATATTTTAATATTGAAAGTGGAATCTATGATGACGTAAGCTTTATCGCCTTTTTTTATAAACCGGAAGTGTTGCTGAGGCAATTCCTTCGGAAGCTCTTCCTTTGTGCATATAACGAATATGTAGTTCCTTGACTCGAATGTAGGTTATGATCCCCTTTAAAATGCCTATAAATTTTTAACTATTTAAAGAAATTAAATAGAATGTATAATACAAAGTTCTAAATAACTATTATTAACCATGAGTGCAGTTATAAATTGTTACTTTACTATTTAGTTTAATATCATATTTATGAACGTGCATTAACCTGAACATATTTTATTAACATTGATTGTATCTTTGTAGTGCTTAGAAGCAAAAGCTGCAATTTCTGTCTTTAGTTGGTACTAGCTGATTTCCCGCCCGTTGAAGTGAGGTCCTGAGGTTTTTCGCCCTCTCACTCCCTTTCCCCCATGCGGAGTGTCGAATCAAACAACCAAAATAGCTGTTGTTAATGAATTGATAATCATGCCAGATTTGACCACTTGGAGGTAGTCAACCCTTCGAACAATATTGTAGTGTGGGTTGCCGCGTGCTTTGCTTTTAAATTTTCCATTATTGTTACCACTGCCATTGGAATTCAGTGGACAATTAGATGGTCGATTATCTCTGAAGATAATAATTTTAGAATCAAAGTGATATGATGACTTCCTAGCCCGGTCCAATGTCTGGTCATGTGCGAAAAATCATTCCAATCGATCAAGCAATTTTTGTGTGATCCTCACGCGCACAGTCGCTTTCAATTTTATAGAGAGAGATTTCCTTAACGCACCTATATCCTAAAAATTTTAGAATTATGCATGCTTTTATGTCCTAAAAATTGCAAATTAACAACAAGATTTAAAAATGCTCAAAATATTACATCAAATGCAGAAAATATGAACTTATAATTGTTAAAACATGACCAAGTATGCATTTTATTAAGGTTAATGTAAAGCAACGATCACTAACATAAGATGGCAGCACTCCCTCCGTATATGTCTAATGTACTTTTTATCGCTGCATGAAATGTCAATGCTGCTCCTGCAAATTCAATCCTAGAGAGTTCTAACTTTCAGAGAAGAAGAAAGTTCCTAACCAGTTCAAGAGTTCGATCAATGCCGATTTCTAATTTCCTTTTTTGTTCATCGTTGAAAGAGCCTCATTGTTATAGGTTTTAATATTCACAACAATCAAGCGATTTCAACAATAAAGAAAAACGAAAATAAAAAAAAACCGGCATTGATCGAACTTTTAAATTGGTTATGAACTTTTCCCCCTGAAAATTAGAGCTCTCTAGACTTGAATTTGTAGGAGCAGCATTGAAATTTCGTGCAACGATAAAAAATACATTAGACATATACGGAGGTAGTGCTGCCATCTTTTGTTGGAGTTTGTTGCTTTACATTAACCTTAATCATTTTGCAAACCGACAAAATGTTAAATCAGGTAAACAACAACCTTTCACGCTTATGCATTGTTTCATATCATATTCTCCAGCGGTTGATTATCTTGATTGCGATTTCTCTGGGATTTCAAAGCTACAAAAGAGTCTGAAAAAATTTAATCTATACCCAGAAAGGGTTGACCTATAAATATGAAACTTACATGCTATTCCACATATTAACTCCGAGGTTCAATACACTCCCATCGTTTCTCAAGTATTTTTAACCCTTCCCAAAAGAATCTGGTATCTGGTCACTGAAATGGTACTATACTGATGCAGTCAACTCCGAATCATTCCAAGAGTTGCTCTTTTTCAAACTCTAGTTTTATGGGTCCGAAATAGAAATTAATACGATGGAGCAAGATTTGGTGATTACAGTGAGGTGGTGTATGTATTCAAACCATAAATTCTTCAAACCACCTTTCGTTTGTATAAACAGGTGCATTTTCCTTTCTCTGCTTCTTCCATCGTTTACCTTTGAACATCTCTAATCACTGGAATTGGAGTAGTATTGAGCATTCACTTGAGAATAGTCAGTGTTCAAAACACCTTCCTTATTCAAAATTTAGTAGAAGTCGAGTTTAAGCGAGTGGTGAACATGGGAACGTAGAGGTTAGTTGTGATTATGTATCTTTACACATTTCTAAACAAAGAAACGAAAGTTTAAAGATACATAACCGTACTTAACCTTACCTAACCTCCTCGTTCCCATGTTCACCAATTAAGGCAAAGTCGAGTTTAAGCGAGCACTCGTTTAAACTCGACTTCTACTCAAAAATATGTAGGGAAAGACCTTTATTGCTGACTTCTGGGTCTTTATTTATTTATTATTTTCGGGGAAAACTCGAGTGTCCCCGTTGTGAGGACTGTTGTTTGGTCCATGTTTCATTTACAGCGAAGAGTCGTCCAAATATACACCATATAATCTCTCGATTTCACTTCTCCTCGACATTAGTGGCAAAATTACTGTTTGACTTAGGAAAGTGAAACGGGTAGATGATATTTGTCAGCGCTCTACTCGTTTAGTTTGATTGATAAATTATAAAACATTAAATTTTCGGAGAATTCGCATCCGACATTCTTGCTGGACATATTGACAGAGGTTGGGCCGAGTTGTATTTTTGAATTTAATTTGTAAGGCCTTGTAGCAAATTTGGCTCAGGCCGGAGGGACCAAGTGTGAAAATAATACCAACCATATAAATAAACGTCAGGTCCCATAAAGGCAATTGACTTCAGTGAACTGTTTATGCTTATCTAAAAAAAATGTTTGCCATTTGGAAGATCCATATTTTAGACCCAACCTGAATCTCGAAAATGAAGCAGACTTCTTGTTTACGTCTGAGAAATTTACCTGAGAAATGTGTGCATGTATTTAATTAATAAATAAAAACCCAGTACTTATATCATAAGTATCCGGACACCCCACGAAACATGTGTTTATCATAGAGGGCGACACAATACTGCCATCTACCTCGTGAAACACGTGGTCAGCGATCTCAGTAGTCAGTAGACAACGCTCGACAGCAGAATGGGACGTTCTGAGGAATTGACGGACTTTCAACGTGGTCAGGTGATTGGGCGTTGCTTGGGCAACACCCTTCTGAACATACCTAGGTCTATTGTTTCCGATGTTATGGTGAAGTAGAAACGTGAAGGGACGTGTACAACTAAGTAACGTGCAGGCCGACCTCCAGAAACCGTGGAGTGTCAAAGAGGGTCGTACTGCGTAACCGTTAATTATCCATCGCCACCATCACACAGGAATTCTAAACTTTATTAGGATCTACTCCAAGCACCATGACTGTTCGGCGGGAGGTGCGCAAACTTGCTTTCCATGGGCGAGCAGGTTCCCTAAAGGTCACACATCACACAGGCAGATGCTAGACGCCGCCTTGCGTGGTGTAAGTAGCGTCAAAACTGTACCACAGAACAGTGGAAAAACATTGAGTGGAGTGATGAATCACGGTCTACAATGTGGCGATCCTATGGTAGGGTGTGCATATGTCCACAAATGCCTGGTGAAAGACATCTACCAGCCTGTATAGTATCGACTGAAATTCGGCAATGGTGGAGTTTTACAATGTGCTCGTTTCTCCTAGAGGATGCTTGGTTCTTTTGTTGCTTTACGTGGCAATGTCACGTCACAAGGTTACGTTTACTATTTAAGGACTTTCCTGCTGCCTACCATCGAAGATCAGTTTGGGAATGACAATTGTGTCCTTCAACACGACCGATCACCCGTCCATATGCAGGGATTTGGGGGGAGTGGTTTGTCGATAACAACGTCCCACTGATGGATTGGCTTGCGTAGAGTTCTGATTTGAATCCTATAGAACATCTCTGGGATGTTTTAGAATACAGACTTCGTGGTAGACCACACCAACCCACATCGATACCTCTTCTCACTTCGACGCTTCGCGAGTAATGGGCTGGCATTCCCCTGGAAACTTTCCGCTACCTGATTTAATTATGCCTGCGGGAGTGCAGGCTGTCATCAAGGCTAAGGCCGCTTTCACATACGCGCGAGAGCGGCGCGGACAACTCTCGCGTGGTTTAGAAATACATTACGAGCAATTGGGCTTTCCACATCAGCGCGAGCGCGAGGCGGGAGCGGGTTTCTCGCTGCTGACGAAAAAACACTCGTGTTTCCCTGCTAGAAACGTGGCGAGACTTTCGCAGGAGCTGCCCGCTGAAAGACAAGCAAGACATTGAAGTAAATGAGCCGTTTCACATCAGCGCGAGGCGAGAGCGAGCGAAGAGAGAGAACAGTGTTGCCAGGAAACACCACGAAGATAGGCTGTATTTTCATCAATTATGACATACCGGTAGCTAGAATTATTTCATTAAAGCTAATCTTGTTGGATCATAATAATGTTGATATGAATGTTCATAGAGTTGTAAACAAGAAGTAATTTCTTTGTTATTAAGATGTATTGTCATTTAAAAGAATAATTACTGATATACATTTTTCAAGAAATTGTTGTAGTTTCACGTCGATGATGATGATAGGTGTTCTGCCCGAAGGCAGGTCTTTGACCCAGAGATCCCGGGGCAAGGTGAACCCATGTTGGTTTGCCATTGTCTTCCATGGGATGATGACGTCCTGAGGACGAGGCCTACAGTTTAATGTGGGAACTGAACCACTTATGTACCCACCGGGAATAGAACCCGGTACACCTTGATTACAAGGCTACGAGCTTCGCCGCCAAAAAACAAGGGTGGCGGACAATTCGCCACCAAAACACGAAATCCTGCACAAGTCCTCCGGGCTTGCGGATTGGTTCACCCCCTCCCCCTTCCCCTAAGGTTAAGGCATGCTGATCCGTGATTTTGCATTAAAAAGCAGATTTTACAACTTATATTTTGGACTTTTTGGATGTTCAGAATTTTTCTATTTTGTTTTCTTATAGGAAATTTAAGATTAAAGAGTTTTTTTGTTGTTTTTTTCCTGAGAGAAATTTCGGAGGACGGAATATTCGGTGTAAAACAGCCGACAAGATTCAGCATTGCATTAATTTCAATTTTAATGATAAATAAATGATTAGTTTCTTTTAAAGTCGTATCTATGAAGCTAATTCTAAACGGTCTTAGCAGAGCGAGGAGAATAACTTTCTTGCGTGTGTCCATTGTCACCACGTCAACAAAACTGGTTACACAGCAACCCTGTTCGCAGAGATTTCCCGCGCAGGCAATGACCGCGTTGATGTGAAAGGATCAGCGAGAGCGAGGCGAGCGGGGGAGAACTCGCTCTCGCGCGTATGTGAAAGCGCCCTAAGGGCGTGTCAGCACCATATTGGCTGCCAGTGTTCCCAATGGAGGACTGCCCAAACTTGTACTTCATTTTCAGGTGGGTGTCCGAATATTTTTGATCGGACAGTACTTTTCATATATATACTGAAGTGCCAAACGTCATGGGATACCTACCTGATAACGTGTGGGATCCCCGAGCACGGCGAAGTGCAGCAACTGGACGTGGCAGGGATGCGACAACTCGCTGGTAGTCCGCTGGAGAGATGCGCAACCATGTAGTCTCGATTCCGTCCACAATTCGATGGTTGTTGCAGGTGAAGGATCCTGGGGACGAATAGCCCGTTCAATGATATCCGGCATGTGTTCGATAATGTTTATATCCGGCGATCTAGGGAGCCAAATCATGCGTTGAAATTTACCAGAATGTACCTCAAACCAGTCGCGCACCATTGGGGCCCGGTGAAATGGCGCATTGTCATCCTCGAAAATCCCATTGTTGGCAGGGTACTTGAAGTCCTTAAAGGGCTGGAGATGGTCACCAAGCAGCTGAACATAGCGCTGACTAGTCAATGTCCGGCGCAAGCGAACCAGAGGACCCAAACCATGGCCGGTGAACACGCCCTACACCATGACGGAGCCACCACAAGCTTGCACTGTGCCTTGTTGTAACTTGAGTCCATGGTCTCATGTGGTCTCCGCCACACCTGAACCTTACCATCCACTCGTAACAATTGTAAACGTGACTTATATCAAGGTTACTGAATAAAAGGAAAGGTTGGGCTTAAAAACACCCAGGAAACCAGCTTGCACGCGTGACATCACCACAGAGGGACTGTCCTCCGCGCGATAGAAGCAGATGCGTGCTACATATGTTTTATATACCGGTACTCGAGCAAATAGGTGTGTTAATTTTTCCACTCACAAAATAAGACTATTTTTTGTAAAATAGATACATAAAAGGAAGTATTGAGAATTATTTTCTAAAATAACAAATGCATCCTTCTGTTAAGTTTCATCAATGCAAATCAGAACATCTAATAAACATCTTGTTGAAGATCGTAGATAAAAAATTTATACATCATTAATTTGCTGTGCATTCGGAACCTATTTTACATCATTATATGGTTCAATTAATAATGTGATTTAATTAATGAAACATTCTACAATACGATTCCATGCGCAACTATAATCAGAGATAGGCGAACAAACAGTTTTTGGTCAGGGATGAACTGATGTACATACCGTATGAATACAGCGTATTTTGTTGTTCCATACATTCATTTTTATACACATAAAAAAGGTGAAGTACGCGTACATTGAGTATACAGCCAGAAAGGAAGTTAAAAAGGAAACCATTACAGAAATGAAAAATAATGTTGATTTTTAGTGTTCTTTAGACATCAGATCAGCTAGGGATAGGATTGGGGAGAGAATGATGGAAGGTAGTCGGCCAGGAGAAACTATCCCGGCATTTGCCTAGTGTGGCTGAGAAATACTTCGAAAACCTTCGTTAAGATAGACGGTTTCTGGAATCGATCCCATGACCGTCCGATTGCTAAACTCCATGCTCTACCAACTGAATATAATAATACCCTGACTCAAAGGTTCAATTGTTAATTTCGCTTACTGAAAACCGGAAGCATTATATTTTGAGCCCGACTGCCGGGCAATCTAATTGATGTTTTCCACAGTTTCACTAGACTAATGCCAGGATGGTATCTTAATTAACTAAAACCCTGGATTGTACCTTCCCCATTCTTGCTCCGGAAAAGTGATATGATGCCACAGAAGTAAGTTTTGATCAAATAGCCCTGTTAGCCTATAGAAAGGAAATGTAAACTAGTAATAACAATAAAAGTAGATTCGTGGAGGAACGTAATCTCTAAGGCAAGTGACGGGTTTATGTCTGAACTGCCTATCGAAGTTAAATGAATAAATATAGCAACAACTAAAATTTAACGACAAGTCGTGTAGATCGAACATAAATTACACTTCAATAACATGCACAATGTTACCTTAATTCATTTGTATGACATATTTCTAAATTTGATTCAGTTCAGCCCTATTTGAACAAGGTGAACATTGGAACAACTCTTGGGTGAAGAATAAACCTATGGGAGTTGGAACTTCCCCTCCTACTTCCTGTTCGAAATTTTTTATGGCCTTTAGGCATCTATGGTTCAAGGCGGGATAGGGTAGGGGAATGGATGCGGGAAGAAGTTGGACAGGGTCTAATTTGAAGATACCATCACGGCATATGCCTGATGTGACAGAGAAAACCCTAAACCTTAGCCAAGATGGCCGGTGGCTGGGATTGAATCTTCCTTCTTGTTGTCGCGGGGACTGTGGGAATGATATCATTGGGAAACGAAAAGCGCAGACAAACACTAAACTTGTAAAAAATATTGAACGATACGCAAACTCATAACATCGAATTTCACAAGTCTGAAATTACGGCTTGAGCCCAATCGTCTTAATTGAAAGTAACCATCTCCATTCAGTTCTATCAAATAAAATATACAACCTCGTGGTCCAGTGGTTATTGTCTCGGACTTTAGATCAACACTGGGGATGCACTCGGATTCGAGCCCTTCTGGCTGCCATCCTAAGGTGCAAGGATTTCCTTAGTTGCAGGACAAATGCTGACATGGTACCTACAAAAAGGACCTGGCTACTGCATTCCTAATCCCTTTCCTCGAAAGGCTGGCATTCCATATCGAGATTATCCCGTATAGGCTAATTTATTTTTAAGAAGTTGGGAGTGAACGCATAAAAAACGACAGTAAGTAAAGACCTTTCTACAGAGGAACTTATACATAGTCTATGTCCAAGTAATGGAAGTAGGTTGCTGTTCACCGTGCGGTAACATTTGTTTACCTTCGCAAATGCGGATTAACTTCAAGAACTTTTGAATATAAGGCAGCGAAAGGATTAAATGAGAACTTAATACTTCGCTTATTAATGAAATAACGTTTTAAAACCAGGACCATATCAAGGTGTACGAAAAATTAAAATGTCTGGCTATGAAATTGCTCATTGCAACTTCTTAAGCTTACAATAATGTGGCTTTTCTTTCTTTTCACTATAGATTTTGTGTAGTGTAGAATAGGTAAATCTATTAAATCTAATATTTTTAATGTTGCAGTTGAATTGCGGTTACAGTCCTAAGAAAGCTTGTGGGATTCTAAGGATGGGACCTACAGTTTGTTTGACTCTGAACGCGCGATCGTTTCGTGTGATAAGTGACACAACTCATACACGTATAATTATAAATATGGAGCGACGCTGTAAATAGTATTCTTATAAATATGGAGAACCGCCAATGGATAATAATGGAAAACGTGAAATTCCAGTTTGATACTCTTTAGAATGATATTACTATAACTATTATGCGAACTGTTTTTATAGCAAATGATATAGTTGCCTCTGTTAACCACAGCGGTAGCGGAGAGAAAAGAAAACGAACACCTCTAATCCCTCTGTGGTGACGTATGCAGTGAACGGAACGTTTCGCGCCGTAGTTACGGGCTCCCCTTACTTATATGGCCACGTTGTAGGACACGTTGCCGGTCCCAATCTACGGGTTCCCTAATCCATGAGTCGCCGCCGCCAATGATCAGCGATTAGTAGTAACACATGTGTTGGTCGTACCCCATGGAGACCAAATTGCACTACATTGACCTCTGATATACGTTCCTGCGACGTACTGCATTTATTCCTGCCGTCACATCACGCACTGTTGCTTGTCTGTTTGCCCAGACGTCGCAGTCGTGGGCGGCCACTGCGTTGACCTTGATGTTTCGTAATTCCTCCAATGCGGTACTTACGGTCCACCCTTGACGCTGTGGAGCGAGTCAAGTTCAATGTCCGGACGACTTCCGAAACCACATGCCACATTCGTCTAGCACCAACTGTCATGTCACGCTCAAATTTTGGCTCAAACGCCGATAGTTCCCGTCGGGTTGCTTCCACCACGGTACGCGATGTTTCACTGCACTCACAGAAGTCCAACTCACCAGTGACTGCACTGGAACTGATTCGAACCGTTGTACCGGTTTACCGCGATGTCAACGCGTCGTCAACTAATCCCCTCCCGTTTCCATACTTTTGGCACTTTAGTATGTATATGTTGCCAAGGTTCATAACAAACATTTATTTGTGCCTATTTACGAATGATGGTTTTGTTTGCTATTGTTCTTAATTATTTTTATTATTCTGTTTATATGTTATTATCTTCTTTCATTATAACATTTTTTATGGATTGAATAAGGTGGCATCACTTCTGGAATTCCGTTTGGAATATTCGGATGCCTTACTTCAGTACAAACAATTAATTTTGTATTTTCCTTTCTAACTTTCAAATTTCAATTTGTGACATTGATCGGTTTATTCCTTCTGCAAAGAGATGTGCATCTCTGTTGAAGGTAAATAAATTAATTAGGTGCAGTCCTTACTCGTCATCGAGTATGGTAGATGCTAGGAGACGATGTAACTTCTGCTGTGACTGTGAGTTCTGTTTTACTAATTGTTTGTACTTTTACAGATCCATATATAGTCTCTTTCTCTTTTTTACACACATACGCAAGCGTGCGAGCGCTCATTGTGAGGATTTACGAGATTAAGCTTTGTTGAAATAATTAGAGTTGTTATTAGTTTCATAAAATCGAGAGCATAAGCTTTTTTTTTTTTTTAGAAAAAAAATGACAGTCTATAAATACGTTTTAAAAGGGGAGTTTTATACACCCCTACACAATGTGATTAAATTAATATTTGTCGCCATTAGCTTCTCTGATCAATCAGCTGTCGTAATGATTGCTGAAAATAACCACAATTTGAAGTAATACGAGGAGTGCAGTTGGTGGACTGATAATTGCGTTTAGCTCTGTGGTAATGAGATTGAGAGGTAATTATTTTATCTTTGTTTAAAATCGAAATAGGTTATTAATTGTTTTCCATGAATTTGTATAGTCAGATTTCACGCGGTAAAAAAGAAGTATTGTTAAAGAGATGTTCCTGAAGCGATATATTCTACCTAGTAATAATTTATACTCTGAAAACTACTCAACTACCTAATTGCAGTCAATTTTGTTATGAGAATTAAGGAAAATATTCCGAGCTCTGTTTGTGGTAAAGCTGAAACCGGGTCACTTTTGATGATCCGGCCTGACCCCAACAAGGTGACCCGGTCCGAAACTTGTCCCGAATACCCGAATTGGACCCGGTGATCCGATTGACATGAATTTTGACCCGAATGACTCGAGACCTGGTCTTGACCGAAATCACCAGACTGAGTTAACTTTGCGACCACCTGATCAAATATTCACTCAATTGACCCGGCTTAAATCTTGAGAAGTGAGCTGTGTATGGGAACTTCATATTTGACAACTTTAAAAGATTTCAATTCTTTTTTTTTTTTCTATTTAATACTTCAAACACATCCTTTCCGAGGAGGTATTTAAACACCCTCAGTGGCATTTTTTCTTTCCGGGAATGGGACTATTTCAATATGTTAGAATGAGACTATTTTATTATCGTTAGAAACTTTTCGGCGTTTTAGTTTTTTGTAGGGTTGGTTTACTCTGGGTAATAACACCTCTGCTCCCGTTCACCGCAGATGAAAAGACTGTTCAAAACGCAGTAGTGTATAATAAGGAAAGAATGGAATCTCTGCTTCGCCCCAGGGTCACCGGGTCAAAATCGGGTTCCAAGCATAGACCCTGTGACCAGGTCCAAAAACGGACCCAATTTCCCCGTTTCAGCTTTGTTTTGTCGTACGTTTGCCAATTCAGAAGTAGTTTTCTTTTTATTTGCTAAAATTTGAATGTTTGTGGACCGTATAGCTCAG
>JAGDQP010040386.1:2378-17318 GCA_022664845.1 Lepisma saccharinum | reverse complement strand
AGCGACGTCAAGAGAGTTTGGCGGAAGAAACACAGTAGTTTCGGGATTCTGAACGTGCTTATCGTTGTTTCAATCTATCGCCGACTTAACACAATATCTACAACACTTGACAAACATTGGAAAGTAGAAAAGGGATAAAGACAACATTTTGAGAGTCTTGGACTGACACTCGGTCTTTCTTTAGCATCGTCAATGGAGATCTGCCTTTAGAATCGTTCGTTCTAATGTCTACATCGTTCTTCACTGCCCAACTCTGCGCCAATATTCTTGAGCTGTAACGTCAATGAATAGGATGGGTGGTAGCACAAATCATTATCATCATCAACCAACAGAAACGGCAGCCAACGATTATTTTTCAGGGGGAAATGAGGAAAAGTTGCGAAAAATAAAAGAGGAAAAAGAATATGGAAAGGTGAAAGGATGGGGGGAGGAGGGATGCTGTTGGTCATCTCATGAGTGTTCTCTTTCCCAGGCCGTCGGCTGGGATCACCGCCGGGCCATCACCGCTTCCGCCTGGCTGACCGCCTGACACTCTATCACAACCAGCTGGCCATAAAATCCGCCATATCTGTCACATCCATCTCTGGTCGCTTTCGCTTCGCTGGCCCCGCCCAACTGTTCGCGGTCAATACTTTCACAAAGTTAGCTGCCCACCAAAGAAATCTAGGAGGGAGAAAAATATAGCAGTCGTAAAAAAAAACGAAGAAAAGAAAGAAATAAAGCTGCCTGCTATAGAGATGGTCAGCTGAGCTGATAATATGACCCTAATTCCTCAGCCGACTACATTCTCCCACTCGACGCTTCCCTTCTATACGAATAGTGATGGCTGGCGTACTTTATGCCCTCCGTGTGCCATCAACCGAGATCCTCTCAGCGTTGCATACGAGAGCTCTTAAAATATGCTGAAAGAACATTCATAGCTACCTGCTGCAGCCATAACTTAACTATGTCTACGTGGATGTTTGGTCAAAAGAAGAACTTCAACAACTAGTGTGAAAGCTTTGCCAGGAAATAACGAGGTCGTTCCAACAAGTATAACTACATTGGAAAGATTTGCATCACAGCAGAATGATGTATGATTTATCTTTTCCTCCCACATCCCAGTGGCTGCTGTAAGAGTCTAGTTCTTGGATGTCTTCAGAGTCTTGCTAGGGCCTTCTCCAAGAGCTTGCACCTCTCAAATAATTGTATTCAAGTCTTTATTTCTCAATGTATGTGTAACTTTTATCATCAATGAACATTCCGTAGGCAGCAATTTACACTTACGTCGACATGTGAATGTTGTTATTCAGGCCTCGTGATCCAGGAGGTAACGTTTGCGGACTTTAGAACGGCAATGATTAGGTATATAGGTTCGAACCCCACTGCCGACCATCCTGGCTGAGGGTTTCCAGGTTTTCCCTCAGTTTTCACCAGGCAAAATGACGGGATGGTTCCTTAAGTAAGGCCCTGGCCGATACCTTTTCCATCCCAGCCTGAGCCAGAGATGCCAAAAGCCATAAATAAAATTAAAATGAATAGTGTTGTGATTCACCACAAAGAAAAAGATAGCACTTACTAGACTTCCGGTACTTCAATTTTTCCCACTAGCTCTCCAATGCTCGTTCAAGATTACGAAATGGGTTACCAATTTGATTCATCCTCACGCAATAAGCTGTAATTAATGTTTTTGATTAAACTTAGATATGGTATAATTTATTTTTCTATGTACTATTTTAGTAACTTTTGATTTTAGCCCGTCTCAATTTTACCAGGCAATGCTATCTACAGAAACAAATAGACAAATATCCATGCCCCACACGGGATTCAAGCCTGCAGCCTTGTGGATGGCGACCACTGCCATGAGCAGCGACGTTGTTTTAACTTTTTGGAATTATTATTAAATATCGCTGATCTCAATTGGGTATACAGCCTGAGCCAAAGTTGTCTAAAGGCCTTAAATAAAATTTTTGGTGAATTCAGTGAAATCTTCTTTCTTTTCTTATTTTCTTAATATAGAACTTCTACTGCTATTCGGTTTCATATAGGCTATTCTAAATCACAGCCTTCCGTATTATTTGCAACAGGAGAAACGAAACTATGGGCAATCGAACAGGGCCGTACATTGCTGCGAAACCCCGTGTTGCGGGCATTCATAGATATCCATTTTGGCCTGATCTCCATCAACCTTACCCTCCAGCACGAGTTCGCCACCGACCTCCAATCGAGCTCATTGGAGGGTGAGGGCGAAGTCTAACCTCCGGAGGTTGACCATCATGGGCGGATTTAGGAGAGAGACCCTGGAGGGGGGGCAATTACTTTCAAAGCTATCGTTTAGAATGAAACATTTAAAGCCATTCTGAGATGACTGGGGGAGGGGGCAATGCCTCTTATGCCACCCATAAATCCGTCCATGTTGATCATCTCTGGGGCGAGGAATGGTATTAAATATTTTGTAGTTAGATTTTAAGGCTCTTAGACAACTTTGGCTCAGGCTGGGTGGATGATGATGAGATTAATTGGTGGAATGAAGATAGTGAGAGTAAACGGGAGGACCCCGAGAAAAAACACGCACACGGTGTTTGCCTACCACAAAGCCCACATGGCATGATCAGGGATCGAACCCACGACCCTAGCACTTAAACGCTCTTCCAGTTGAGCCCCTGCTGCTCGTTACCGCCCATATAATTAATTTTTATCTTTATCTTATCTGGGGCGGGTAGACATTCTAGTTACACTCGTTCGAGGACATGCTACTTATAATTGTAAGAAATAGTAAGTCATATATTCAGTCAGATTCACAAAAAATTGATAACGCGAAGTTTTGTAAGTTCGACAAACTGCATATCTATCTATATAGGCCTACCGAAAAATCATACCATGAATATTTGAAATAAAAAAATCATATATTCAGTAATATTCTACTTTTCACATAAAGCTCGTTCAGTGTTACTAGATTGATCAACTTTTAATTTTCTAACGGCCATTTTCGATTAATCTGAGCGTACATTATTTATTTTAGCTCCTTTTCAGCAGAGTAGTTAGAGGTGGGCAGAACCAGGTCCTCAAGGAACCGGGTACCCGGTTCAGGGATCCGGATCAGGGTACCCGGATAGTACCCGGTTCGAATAGTACCAGGAGGTAATGAGGATCCGGATCCAAGTGCTCGTCCCTAGTTAACGCTCTTGCCTTCAGTGCGAGCGGTCCCAACTTCGATCCGGGGAGAAAGTTTCTAATTTTGGTGTTGACACATCTTCGTGCCAATGAGCTACTTGTACTGAGGTAGCGGACTCCGGTCTTGGAAACCAAATATAATCGGCAATGGAGAGTTGTGTTGCTGGCTATACGACAACCTGTTTTTACGAAAGTCACATTGAAGACCAAATCCCTCTATGGACTGGTCAAGCATTTGAATTCAATTGCATTTCCTGTTTATTTCAATGATTCGAGAACGTTAGAACTCTGCGAGGTAAAAACATTGTTACTTCCAAAACTGCTTCTTACAGGACGTCCCCTTCCCCTCCTTCAATCTTGGGCTCGCACTAAGCGGTCGGTTATCCTGACTGAAGGTTATCCAGGTGCTTTCCTCAGTCACATTAGGCTAATGATCAACATTCCTCTCCCTAGACTGGACTAATTTCTTTAAGTTCACTCCAACTAGTAAATCATATCAAATCAAGCAAATCAAATGGTTCAATTCCAGAATGATAAAAATACTGTTCATATAATACCACGATTAACTACTGTGAATGCATTATGACAAAGCCTCGATTACAAAGATAAGAAGAAACCTTACGCTCATCACCTTCTAATTCTTGGACTAAGAAGAATTCTTCTTAATAGAAACTTTCTTCTCTTGTTCTCCCGGTTTTTATCTGCCATCATTGACGTAAAATATTCAATCAACCAAAGAAAAAAAAACCCTGATCTTATCCCCTGGAGTCAGCATCTAAAAGGAATGAAAGAATCTGCTATCCCCTCCCCCTCCCTCCTGCCACCACTCCTACATTCTTTTGATGAGAGGCCAAACGAACTTCTAAGGGACGGGTCGATTATTAGACTCTTTTGTAAGAAACTTTTATCCTCTCTTGTAACCTTTCTTTTTTTTTTTCATCGAAATATTGAGGACTAGCGTTCTTTGAATCAGTTTTGAAAGGTTTGTAGCTAGTGGCGTGATTAAAGTTGGAAACAGGAGGGTTAGATCATTGGCAAGAGTTTCATAAAACTGTGAAGTGGTTTTCTGTTGTCCAGTACAGATCATACATCGTTAAAAAAAGCCAGAGAAGTTAAGGATCTGATATATCGCTTAGTTTTTTTTTTTCAAATTCCACTACGTGAGTTTATTAGACATGTGCCATCCTCTAGTAATGGTAAACAACATGTTAGAACCACTGAACGCAGTGTTGCAAACTGAAAGTTTGCCAACCTGAAACGTAATTTTTCATGCTTAACCTGGTATAACATTCACAGTTTGCAATACTGCGTTCTGTGCTTCACATCTGTTGATTACCATAAGTAGAGGATACCTCAATTGCAATAAAGTGACGTAGTGTTATTTTTTTTTAAAAAAAGAACGACATACCAGTTTGGCAATACTGACAAGTGACAACCCGATGACATTAATTTTTAACTCTTAATATCCACTGTATTGAGACAAAATCATCTTCCGTAAACTAAATTATATTTTAATGCATTGTTTATGATCTATGGCGAATTGTTCATTGTATTTAGCATTGCAAGGAGTCAATTTTTAGCTCCCAATTGGAAACTCTGTATCTCGAAAACGAAGCGAAACTTTTTTCTTGTTTCGATGTCAGAATTCATCTTCCAAAGTTTTTAACTATCTTTTCTTTAAACCCTGTATATTTGCGGAATTAATTTAGAAGTGAGCAAAATTTCGTGAAACATTTTTTCTCCGCACAATATTTTTAACGTTTCAAGACGATCGTCTTTGGAATAACAAAATATCTTACAGTTGCATTTCTTCTTTATATTCATACTTTTTACTGCAATACTCACCTCTAGTTCCAAAGCTGAAATCCCTCCCCCGAAACTCTGGAACCGCCCCTGCAGTCTGAGTGAATGATACAGGTTTGAACCTGTCTTGCCGAGACTTTTCCAACGACACCGCAAACACTTTCTAACCCTAGCAGTTCCAAAGTTGAAATCCCCCTCGAAACTCGGGAACCGCCTTTGTAATCTGGATAAAAGATACAGGTTTGAACTTGTCTTGCCGAGATCTTTTCAACGACGCCTCAACCACATTCCTAGCCCTAGTAGTTCCTGAGTTGAAAGTTGTCGACAGACGGACCAAGATGGCGCATAAGACTTCACAGTGCTTGCTGCTGAAGCCTTAAATTGACAGTTTGCTATTTGTACTCCTTTTCAGTTGTAAATTAGAAATAAAAGTATCGGTTAACACAATGCAATATGGGTGATTTACTCAAATTATGTGAATTATGATATTCGATGTTATACTAAAGTTTAACGCCCAACCTTTATCGGGTGTTACATTGTTAGTGCGAAAAAAAAAAAGATCTCAAATATTTGAGAGCAATGCCACAATTACTGATCTGTCCCCCGCGAGAATTTTACATTGTTTCTTTGTCAATCATCAACAATAATATCTGACGTGTAACATATGAATATCCATAACAATGATTAAACCGCATGACTAATATGGGTTTGTACTATGTTGTTGTAAATGTCGTAAAAGGATAGAAATGGATTCAAATATTTCGGATGCTGAAGATTTGGACGAAGAACAAATTCAGATTCTTCTTGAACAAATGAAAAGCCTTGATCCAATGGAACAGTTAAGCGCAGCAGAATACTTCCTGAAGATAGTTCAAACAGGCGATATGCCCATTGATACTTTGGTGCGACCAGAAATTTTATATGCATGTATTGAGTTATTAAAAATTTCGAATACTCCTCAAGTACAGTTGTTAATGTGTAGAGTCTTAGGCGATATAACCATCGCTTCATCAGACGCTGCACGTTCTCTTATTGAAGCAGGGGCTGTATCTCATTTAGCTGAACTTCTGGAATCTCCAACTCAACTAGTTGTCGGTCAAGCCTTATGGACTTTGGCAATTTTACGAGAAAATATACCTGATGCCAGAAATTTTGTGTGGGAAAAAACAGTAGTGCCCAAAATTATGAATTTTATGACAAATACGCGTGTAGCAGTATTGAGGAATATCATACAAGAACTACACATTCTCATCGAATATAAATATCCCACAATACCTTGGGAGCTCGTCACAGAATGTCTACCAATTATAGTCAATTTTTTATCTGTTCAGAACAGTGTTGTGGTGAAACGGACTTCCTTGTTGATTGGTTTTCTCACTCGTCAAAGCAGTTGCAGTGTTGCCGATGACTCAGATGATTCTCAGTCTCTGAATCAGAGGATTGAGACATTTATAGATGCTGGAGTGTACCGTCAAATGATTTATTTAATTTCCAAAGATGATGTAAATAAGGAGGTTGCTTTTGCAATATTGGACGCAATCAATAATTTGGCCTCAGGAAACGATCAGCAACGTGATCATATACTTGGACTTGGATGTTTAAGTATTCTGGCCCGTTTCCTGAAAAATCCCAACAGAACCGTTTTGATGCTTGCATCCCGAATTGTTCTAAATATTTGTGAAGGAGGAAACCAGAAACAGATCCAGAGGCTGATGGATTCCGAAGTTTTCTCTTCATTGCTGAGTCTCATGACAAGGGATTTCATTGAACTGAAATTTAAACGACAAGCGGCTTTGGCACTTGCTAGCATAGCATATCATGGCACCAAAGACCAAATAAGACAGTTAACTAAACATTTGGTTTGTGATGCCTGCAGTGAAATATTAACACCTTTCTGTTTATTGCTTTATACCAAGGATACGGAACAACTCACTATAGTCTTGCAAAGTCTTGAAAACCTTCTGGATGCCAGTGCAGAAATGAGAAAACAGAATATATTGACCTCAAGCATATACGAGAATGGTGGTGTCAAGACGTTACAAAAACTTGAAAACCACGCATCTGATGTAATTTCTAAGAAAGCTTCTTATTTGCTGACAAATTATTTTCCATATTTTCCTCACTCTTTTGGTTCTTTCCTAGAATTTGTCACTGATTTAGGGGAATAAATATGAAGATGATTTATATTTAAAAAAATGTACGTAAGCTAAAATGTTATCAGCACGTATATTACATCGCATTATATTTCCTACGCTTAAATTTTGCCTTTTAAAACCAAAACATAATAAAAAATAAAAATCCTTGCTGATCTTGTAACTGGTTTGTTTATATTTTTCGTTCAAAGTAGAATAACGTTGATATTTCACTTATTTTGGGATTAGAATTATCAGTTTTATAAATTCCCATGGATCTCGATACGGGAGACGGATCTACTTCTAGTGACCCGAAATTGAAGCCAGCGCAAGCCATGATCACCTGGAAGGTGAAATTGATTAAAAAGACAACTGAACATCACGTTCCGAACAATGCCTTATTTAAAATATTCCAATCTTCCTCCTCTCTTCCTTAGTTAGATCTTCATCCATTCTTTGCTTCCACACACCCAGGCAGAGACCAACCAATAAGACGCAAGTAAATCCCAACTCACCAGGCAAGATTAATCGAAAACCGGCGTCAACCGGCCGAGCATTCTACCTATAAACAAATTGGCAACTGGAAGCACCTGCTTGGAAGTAATATTTACTTTTGAAGGTGTAATACGCCTGCGCGAGAATGGCCCCGCCTTCATAGGACATTCTATGTTTAGACACTACGTAATAATGTAGCTTAACCAACGTTAATAGAACTCGAATATAACTAACTATACGTTGTGTCAGACGTGACATCATTGACTCAATCAAGGATATTTGAACTACAGGATAGGCCAAAATTAAAATCTTAAATCCGGACCCAACAAGGTTAGTCTTCCATTTTGGGGCGCACAGCCAGAATTTAAAAGAGTGGCAAAGACTTAAAATAAAAGTGATCACCTTCTAAAATCGAGGTTTTATTATTCTTTCTGTTGTTTAACCAAATCAGCATTTCAATAAGTAAAGTTACGAATAAGTAGGACTATTCTAAATTCTGGAAGTAATACATACCAAGATGGGAGCCTGAAGTTGTACGCTTAGATTTGTTTTTCAATTTAGGCCTATCATATCATTCTAATATCTTTGGCTGAGTCAATGACGTCACGTCTGACACTCAGTAGGCTTTTTTGTAGCTAGCCGAGCATGAATGGTGTACTAATTTTGTAATCGTCACTTTGTCCCTACTTGTGTTAGGGCTGATTTCCTTGAAAGCTTGCGATTTGGAATTAGCCAATTGAAACACGTATGACACGTAGAACAAACACGTGTTTCAATTGGTTACTCACTCAAACCGCAGGCAACGCAAGCTTTCATGAAAATCAGTTCTTAGAGCTGATTTTCATTCAAACTTGCGTTCCTTTTATTTGGGTGAATAACCAGTTGAAACACGTGTTACACTTACCCGATAATAAAACACGCAATAAAATACGTGTTTCAATTGGCTACTCAACCAAATCGCAAGCAAAGTAAGCAACACAAACTTTCATGAAAATTAGCCCTTACTGTTGCGGTATCCTGGCCAGTTTGTTTGTTGTCAGGTTAAAAATTTTAATGAATTAATATTTTGATATATTACTTGTAATCGAGTTAATTTAAAGTCAAATTTATTTTAAATCTAAATAAGCGAAAATTTAAAATGTAAATGAATCTGCTATCATTGGCTGAAGTGACAACTGCGGTCTAAGCCTGTTACAAATTGGGTAGACATCAGGCTCCAACGAACATTTGTTTGGGATATTTACTCAAATGTAGTAACAAGGTTTTTGATCAGTCTCGGACTGGCCAGGCCAGGAGGCCCTGAATCCCGACCGGGGCCCCACCCTCAACTTCGTTTTTTTAAATATAAATTTTTAATCCTTATGTAAATATCTACAACATAACAAAAAGAACCACGAAATTCGGGCCTACATCAGATGCACGTCACTGAGTATTCCCACATACATCAGGAAGATAACTGTAGATCTTACTACGTCCAGAAGGCTCCCAATACCTTACAGGCTCCTTCCCGAAGGTTACTGCGATGTACAACAGAAATAACATTTAGAAAACATGGCACATCCGTCATTTTTCGTTCAATTATGATGATCATTATAGCCTGAATTTACAATAGAGCAAACAGAATGGGGCCCCTTTTCTACATTATATCAATTGAATTTATGTTATCAGTAGGGCTAGGATAATTACACATTTTGCATATGTAAATACATATTTAAGGACTTTTAACGAATATTTCATATGCAGGTGCATTATGTTCGAAAATAAATTGTTGAGCATATTTCTGTACGTATACCAACACCGAGAATATAATGTATTACTTTTCTTCTTCTTTGTCTTTTCTTTGCCTTTTTTCTTCATTTTTTTTTCTAATTTTTATGAAATGTAGTAACTATCTCATTGTCATCTCAACAATCAACTAAGCAACACGTGCAAGTTTCTTATCGCTTGTACGTCTGTCTTCCCCTCCCCTCCAGTCTACCTTGCGCTGGTGCAAAAAGCGACAACCCGCTTTGTAATTTTCAATCAGATACTTTTCAGAAGATCAATGGTGAGTTAACAATTACTGATTGCTTGCTGCCAGTGTTGTGACGTGACGTGAACGTGAACGTTATAGCAAGTACAATATGGTGTCTGAAGTTTTTTGAGGTTGTGAAGAACATTTTTTGGTCTCAAATCTGACCAGGTAAATGTTTCCAAATCATAATTTCGAGTAGATCACTTGAAAGTACATTAAATTAGGATTCTAAATGTGTTATTGATTTCGTAATAAAGCTGTGTTTATTAAAGAGTGTTTCTTATATATTTCTTATTTCGTATTCTAAACAATGTTTTCATTAAAACATTTCGTTTTTAAACATAATTGCATACGTGATCAGGAAAATTCTAATTGATATGGGAAAACCATTGTTTTGTTTTGTATCCTGAACACCAAAAAAGTTTTTTTTTTGGAATAAGGTATTTCTGTCTTCCGTTATTTATGTTGCTACTACACGCTAAATTTGTCGAACTAAAATAGTTATTGTCTGTCCATCACTTGAAAATAGTATAAATTAAATGACTTTGTGGGAGAAACAATGAGCTATCATGTTAGTTTTTTGTTGACTGACCTCATTAACAACTATTGACCCTGTATTTTGTATTCCACAAATAAAACACGGGACATTTTAGCGTTCCGGCAAAACACCGGAACAGAGCTCTGGGAAAGGGACGATCCGGTATTTAACGGGATGTATATGACTCCTACCGTGGAGTCCCTAAACTGCTCTTCCAGCCGGGGCCCCGGGGGGCCCAGTCCGACACTGTTTTTGATCATCTAGACCACTCCAGCATCGTTACATAGAGCTCAATGGTTTAAGTAAATTAAAATATTTACTTATCAAAATCAAAACAATAGTAGACAATTGTTTTGTACTATATACAGTCATTTCTTATTTCAGATTGGCTCGAACGGCTCACGCCCCCCACTTAAAGGAAAGTCTGCTTAAGCCATTGATATTATATAGACTCCTTTATATCTTACAATATATTTTAAATATACTTGTGTGTGCGTGTGAAAACTATATAGAATAATAATGAGTTTTGAAATGAAAGAGAAACCAACAAAGGGAAATAGAAAGTATGATTCTACAGATCAGTTAACTACCTCTTTCTCTCTCTCTCTCTCTCTCTCTCTCTCTCTCTCTCCTCTATTCTGGCTCATTTCATTTAAACGAGCTGCGCACACTGAAACGGGAGAATCGAAAATTGAATTGCTCACCGAAATGAAAACACGGACAATGAGATTCCAACTCAAAGTCAATATCCCCCTCTCCCCACTCTTTTTTTCTCTTCCCCCTCTCCCCACGGCTTCCCGTGTGTTGTTTTGAAGTCTGGAGAACGCAAAAGCGTAAATGGAAACAAACATCCAAGTGCAAATAAGCTGCGAATCACAAAACTATAGCTTTAACATGCAAACAAACCGAACATCACCATTGGAATAAGAGAGACAGCGACATCTGTTGGGTTTACACAGAAGTATGAGGTAGAAGCAAAAGTTAATTCTGTTCGAACACATACAAAGAGGAAAACATAAAAAGAACACACAACATATACATGTACAGAGATAAAAAAAATGAAGTGGAGAGAGAAGACAATGAGTTGCAAATACAAATAGAATGGATATAGAAGAAAAAGAGAAAGTTTAGAATCGAAGCAAAACATCAACAAAGATACTGTACACAAAGGCATCATACGAGATTAGAGGATGCATGAAATTGCTTGTAATTGTACTGATGTTGCAACTGCAGTGCAAGAGCTCGTATAGAAAGTCTCCCATCATTCATACCACATCCCACTCGATGTAGGGAATTCTGTAAAATAGTTTAGATGCATGAGGCAGCTGTTGTAATTAATAGTACAATAAAAACGTCTGCAAACATACGACACTTTAAAAATGATATAAGCTTAACATTTTGCTATATTAGTTTGTTGTAAGAAGCCTTACTTCATCCACATTTCGGAGGAACTAGAAATAGTATAAAAAAGGATTTATGTTGAATCACCAAGCAAAAATTATAACCGTGCTACTGAGCTGAATGATTACCTGTTGGATTATAAAAAGTTCAAAGAATTCATTATTTTGAGCATACACAGCCTGTATCTGGTACCACATTTCTTTTATGCCTGCGGTGATAACCTTCTCCGACGAACACAAACGTCTTCCGCGTAGCTGTTGTTTCATACGACAGTCCTGCCCCGTCAACCATACTCCCCCGATCTCACCCCTGCGATATGTTTGTGTTCTGTCACTTTTTCTGCGTGGGAGACGATTCCGTCCGTCGGAGAAGGTTATAGCCACGGCAACGGAGGCCCTATGGTCGATTTCAGTCCATTCATTCCAAGAGTTCTTTCAAAAATTGTATCGACGATGGCAACATTGCATTGTGATCAAAGGACATTGCTTTAAAAATAAATGTGAATAACAGTAATGTGGTACCAGATATGTATTTAAAAAATACCCAGTCTTAGAACTTATTGACTGTACTGGGAGTATAAACTTATAGCTAACCCGATAATAAGATGCTACACGTTTCATATTTAAGTACCCTTGTCTTGTGCGGCCAAACACTGAACTAAACACACACACAACCTAACTCATACGTGACATCCTCTCATACGCAGTGTTGAGAATCAGTAATTTTGCAGAGAACTTGGTTTGAATAGTCTCGAATTCAAGTTAACGTGGGAGTCATATACAATCGTCTAGTCTACGATAACTGTTTGAAGAAATAAAATCCTGTTACATACTATCAAAAAAATTAAAGAGGGGCAAATGTAATTATTAATTAAACTGGGTGCAGTGTTTGGTCTCTTTTTTCTCTCTCTCCCTAGATACAGGTGTGTGTGCAGCAATGGTTCCCAATACCTCCTAAAGCTCTCAGTCTATCTATCTCTCAAAATCGGGATATTCCTGTTCTATTCTACGTATGTCTGAAGTCTACGCAAAATCATTCCTACTTCCTACGTGCTGAGGGAGATGAAATAACCTCAAATATCAAAGCGATCCGTGATCTCGGGCGTTGCGGTACATGTGTTTGCTTTCGTAAAATGGAGACACCGTAGAAAGCTCCTCGTAGAGTAACGGAATGAAGGGAAGCGTACAGGAGTCTCCAATCATTTTCTTCTGGGGGCCGGATGGATGGTAATATCCCAATAAAAAGGCTAATTGATACAGATAGTCGACTATGTGTAAGACCAAGCGGCCGTAGCTCAGATAATAGACTGTTGACTTCGTATTCAAGACGTCTTCTGTTAAATACGAGCGAGCGACTAACCTGACTGAGGTGTTCGTCAATCAAACTATGCAAATTCCGGGATAGTACATTCAGCTTAAGTCCTGACCGATTCCATCTCGTATCCCGGCTCGAACCATAGATACCTAAATGCCATAAATATATTGAATTGGAATTTGTTTATGGCGTTTAGGCATCTAAGGCTCAGGCCGGGGTAGTTAAGGGGAAAGGATTCGGAAAGGTATCGACCAGGGCCTATGTTGAAGGTGCAATCCCGGCATTTGCCTGATGTGACTGAGGAAAAACCCTGGAAAACCTCTGTCAGAATGGTCGACTGCTGGGACCGAACCCACTACCTCCCAAATGATTCGCCAACGCTCTACCACTGAGCTACGGCGGTTTGGTATAAATAAATCGAAACAAGACAGTAAGACAGTAATTGTGTAGAGTAATTACAAAAAAGTAAAAAAGGAAATGAATTCACACTACATTTTTTTAACTAGAAAAGTGTGTACATATAATCCATTCACACAATATTCTTGAACATCGTATCAAACCCGGCGTAAGCCAAAGGTGCCTAAAGGCCATAAATAAATTTAAATTGATATTAAACCGTGGAGGTGCAAGATAAAAGGCTTCGGGGTCCGGATACAAACCGGAGTCCGCCATTTGAAGACCCCTGGAATAATAATGTATTAAATTTCTGCAAAAACCAAGGTATTTTTTTTCTCCTTTACAAAAGGCGATGTTAATAAATGTAGGAAAAGTATGAAAACGGTGAAAAATTTTACAAAATGACCTAAAAAAGGCAGCAGAAAGCGGCGGAAAATTTCAACTCCACGCAAGATACGGAAGCACAAGCAGAAAATAGTGGGGGGACAATAATCGCAGGAGAGTATTTATTGTGGTAATTCAATAGCAACTTCTCTTTTTTCTATATCCCTTTCTAAGTTTATGCGCTTTCGAAACATTTTATTGTCATTATGTTACCTTATTATCGTCCCTGGTGTGAATGAAGACGGAGCCGCCGTAGCTCAGTTGTAGAGCGTTAGCGTAGCATTCGGGAGGTCATGGGTTCGATACCAGCGGCCGACCATCCTGACTGAGTTTTTCCAGGGTTTTTCCTCAGTCACACCAGGCAAATGCCGGGATGGCACCTTCAACATAGGCGCTGGCCGACGCCTCCCCGAATCCTTTCCCCTCCCCTATCCCGGCCTGAGCCTTAGGTACCTAAACGCCATAAATAAAATACAATTTAATTCAATTGGTGTGAATGCAGCCTTCTATTATACGAATTTTAACGAACAGGTTTCAAGTAATTTAATTTCAATCCCCCTGCAATATCTTACATGCATAATAAAACATCATATTATTAAAAGCCACTTCCGCACCATGTTTTTTTTATTTCAATTCCTTTATGGTCTTTAAGGCATCTCGGTCTCAAAACGATATAGGGTAGGGGAGAATATATTGAAAGATAGTCAGCCAGGGCATAGTTTGTACGTACCATCATGGCATTTGCCTGGCGTGACTGAGGAAAAACCCTGGAAAACCTGTCAGGATGGGCGTCCCCTGGGATCGTTGCCAGGACCAGTGTTCCATTCATGGTGGGGTGCCGCGGATTTTCCCTGGTGCGTGAGGATTTCATCTCCGGTTGTTGATTCTGAATATCATCTCAACTAGGGATAAAATCTACTACCGAAACAGGTAGTATATTGAAACGTACCATCAACCATTAGTTTTAGGACCCTTCCCCTTCTTAATTTATAACAAATCGAACGCTGCCCAGGACCTTCCGATTGCTAAGTGAACTATCTACCAATGGAGCTACGGTTGCTTGGTGTTTTTTTTATATTGTGCGTTGCGACATTGTCGTGTCTCACACAGCCAGCGACTGAGTCACTGTTGATAGTGGCACTGCCATATGAAACGGTTAATACTAATGCGAATATAGTCAAAAAAGGTAAATTAAGGCTTTAGCTGCAATTTGCAGGTTTAAGTGCCTATCGGAAATGTAGTCTTGGGAAAGTTTCTTAAAAAAGGAACTCGTTAAAGTGTTGGACTGTAAAAGTAACATACATTATTAA
>JAGDQP010040385.1:0-17320 GCA_022664845.1 Lepisma saccharinum | reverse complement strand
ACGGCCAGACATTTTGTAGTATCGACAATTAATTTCACAGGTTTTTTTTTAACCTTCTGGCTTCAGTCTTCGAATGAACTTAAATCTTCAGGTCTTTTCTCTCGTTCTCTGACTAGAGTTCACACATTCCATATTCTTTGTTTTTCCTCCCTTGCCCGCTGTTTTCATATTTTGTTCAGTAATCTCAGGAAGTTTCCTCTCCTTGGCATCTGAATGAAAGATTAGTTTATTCTCAGCATATTACGTCAAGTTCATTTAATTAAAAGTATATTTTATAGCCCCTGAGAGAATATCAGTGTTGCTAGGCAGGGCATCTGAAATGTTACTTGCACTGAATGTAAACATTAATGTAATAATATAGTAATAATTTGAACGGAATATTTCTGTATGTATATTAATTTGTAGAGATGGCTTGATACCGAAATTTATCGATACTTATTTCAGACGTCCGATACTGTATAATTTCCTCAACATTGTTCTCGTTATAAATAATAATTCGTAAGTAAAATTCAACTATTACAAACTTCCTATCCTTTACTCTTTGACTTTATTAACTTAGTCTGTTTTAAATATTTGTTAATTTTACGCTTTTGTTGGCTGCTTTCTATATACATGAGAGACGCCTTTCTAAATTTTGAGAGAATACTGTTAACATTTCGCTCACTTTAATGAATGAAGCAAAATCAAAATAAAACGAACAATATCACCATATTAACCTGCCCCAACGTTTAATGATTGAAGGGAATGTTGTAGGTTTTTAGTAAGAAACACTAGAATTTTTATTCTATCGGGATCAAGTTGAGTTCTTCTTTTGTTACGTATTGTTCCTGTTGTGCCGCATCGATCTCTATGTAACAATATTCGAGTGATCGGCTAGTGTCAGGAGGAAACATTTAACCTCGATCATCCACTTTGTCTAAACCAATCAGACACGGGCAGTATCGCGATACAAAACATGGTGTCTTGGCAACTACTCGACACTTCGAGGGAAAAATCTCTCTATCGCGAATAAGCGATACTTTGTACGATACTCCGTGAGCAAGTCAGTCCAGTCATTGAGAGAAAGCTCCAAGAAAATGAATACGTCCAAATCTAGATCTCAGTCGCGAATGTTGTGAATTGTGGTATGTGCTGACAACATCGATAGAAATGACGTCACATTTCCTGGCAGCCCTAGAAATTTTATATGCGCTTCTTTTGTACTACTGTTTATTTTAGATGTGCGTTCAAGGGAACCATGTAATGTATCGCTATTTTTCTTGGAAAATAGGCGCAGAAGCCTTAAAAAATGTTCAATTTCAGTGGGTTGTTCACTTCTCAACATAAATGGAACATGGCAATTAGTTCCTTTCATGTAGGGATCACGGAAGGTGTACGCAGGCTGCAATAACAACAAACATAAAACGTATCACAACCCACATCCTGGGGAAGGTCTTGGCTATCGTGCAGAAGCGTGTGCAGACATGTTAGGACGTTCATGGGGTCAGTTTTGAACACTCCTTGCGGGAACCAGTTCAGCATGGTAAGTGTGACTTCCAGCGCAGAGTAACTTTTCGGACATCTTTATGATTTCTGACATTAGTGAATACTGCAAGAATTACTGCTTTCCCCCTGAATTTTCCCTCTGATTTTATGCACTAAGAATTAGATACTTCGCATAACAAGCCACGTCGTACCAATTTTAGTCTTCCTTTGGAAATGATTCAGGACAGTAGGATGTAAAAGATCTCCAGCAAATCACTAGAGTTAAGTGGCATCCAACAGTGGGAAACTTCAGGACAATTTTATGAACATGTGGTTAAATTTTATAACGTTTATTTTCTCATGTTTACAGGCTAATTCCTTTTTGTTAGTGTATAATCTCAAGACAGGAAAGGGTATGTGGCACATAAAGTTTTATTTTTTTCGTTTGTTTTCTGTGGTGTAAACAGTTTGAAGAACGAAAGGCGTAGATTGTCTTTGCCAAACTTGTTCAGTGCAGTAGTTGATGTATTGTCAAACTGTTAGTGAGAGTTCAGTAGGAAGTAAGAGACGACCGCCTTGGTCGAGTGGTCTGAGGCACTAGGCTGCAGTTCACGAGTCACAGCGTGGTCCCTGGTACAAATACAAGCTGGAAGCATGGATGCTTTTAGAATTTTAACCTTTACTTAAGTAGAATCTAAGAAGTTTGTCTTTTGAGTTGCAATGCAGAACATAAATTCAGGCCAGTACTTTAGTAATAGGGTATAAGGATAAATAGACATTTATGACATGAAATGGATTAACTAATTTAAAATTAGAATTCCTCCCGTACATATCATTTCTGAAATGCTACGATGTTTTCTACTGTCTACTGAACTTCGTCATCTTGTAAGAAATAAATATTGCTTCTGTTCTACCGTACTTAATTTATTTGTATTTCTACAAGCTGTCTAAGTTCAGTTTATTGACGGAAATTTTGAGAGGTTTTAAAACTCGGACTTGTATGGGGATGTTTTTCTTTTAATTCATTTAATACCGAAACATGTAATATGATTTTTATAATAGTTTCAGGTGATATATCACAGAAAACCAGTGGCTGTATCTTACGGTATAGTATATTTGCTGTTTTCGGAGCAGGTTAAGGCAAAGTAATGGGTATGGAGGTAAAGTATATAGGCCTAATGAAGATGGTGGTAGTAGGTGTGAAGTTTCCTGAGGGAAGTCTTCTCCGAATTGTCCAGATATTCATAAGAGCAGTGCCACCGCAAGGAATTCGTTGTTAGACATTCAAAGGTTTCGTGGAAAATCATGGATTGAAGTATATTGTTGATGTTGAGAAAGAAATAGGTTAAGGTAGTTTAGAGAAGTTAAGAAATTTCAAGTAAAAATTAGCTGGCACAAAAATCTAAGGTAAATTAAGCATCGGTGGTTCTGTTCGATTGACTTATGCCATTATAAACGACAGTGTGTCAGAATGACATATAGGAAAATAGTGACAGTTTTTCTAAATCAGGATATATCCTCGTGTCTCTCCCGTTAATACGCCTTTCCATCCAATATGTGGTTACAGGTGAGACTAACATGGAAAAAGAGTTCAAACACACGTATCATATTCCAGCAGCCATATGCCATCAAGTTTTGCATTTAAGTTAAAAAAGAAAAAGAAAAAAAGAATGATTTCTAAAACGGCACTAAGTCTCAGAACTCAAATGAGTCATTCATTAAGAAACTGTGACACTGTACCGCGAGTAAGTATGCTGGCCATAAAATAGGAAAATCAGTAGCAGCCCTTAATCGTTTAAACAGAAGCAACCTTAAGGTAATAAGAGGAGCTGCAAATGATCATAGTAAGATTTACTGCAATAGGTCTGATTTGACGTTACCTAATGCACATCATATCGACTGGAACTGCAACAAATGAAGAAAAAAGACCGGAGCTAAGTATGAAGTTACATGTTAAATACTTTAACTTGCTGCAAATATTCAAAATTTAGGAAGTAGACAAAAAAAATGCTTCAGCACAGCGTTTGCTGCCATTGCTGTATTGGTTTGAAACTCATACCTTGGTTTGTTTTTGAGTGTTGGCCTTTCTCTCTTAGCTAAATAAGTTTCATTTTCCTAGCTTAAAAGGTCAGAAAGCTTAGGTCGTAACCAAATTGATTTATCTAAACCACGTGACTTCTTTCCTTGTATTTAATCTTTGAAGAAAACTTCAAAACCTCTGAAGATGTTCAGTGGGTGACTTTTGGTTTTGTTTGACGATGGATATTCATATTTCGTAGGATAGTTGTTCTTCGGTATGTTAATTGGTATTATAGTAAGTGTATTCTATCATATTATTGCAAAAATATTATCAGTTACGACAAAGACACGTCATGCTGTCATTTCGAATGAGCACCATTGCAATGAGATTAAACTAAATTAATTGGTCGTCTCTACTGGTAATTATTTAATTTTTCAAATGTGAGGGAAAATGGTTCCAGAAAGAGGAATTACGCTGTTATATTTTAAATTTACTGTAACAACTATGGTGTAACTGTAAATCAATGGATTGGTGATCTTTGGGGGCACATTTTCCGCAGAATGTATTGAGGAAAGTAGCGGCTGAGGGAACCCTTGTAAAACTAACGAATAGCTGGCATGGTAGGGCTGGAACTGGTCACTGTCTTCATTGCTGATCTAGTTCAGGGAACGTCGCTACTAGACCACGGGGCTGGATACAACTGATATTGTTACGCCAGTTTGACCAAGATTTGATGTTCCCGATGCGTACAAAAATGTACGGTTGCTGGGGTACACTTGTTTTAACTAGCAGACGCGTCGAGTTTTGCTCCCGGCAGGTGTAGCAGATCTCAAAGATGTTCTTAGAAAATGGGAGCCAACAGCACTCTATATCGACCGTACTGAACGTGGAGGACAGTCTGCATATAATTTTCTGAAACTGACAATTCAGTTCTATTTAGACCTCGGCCTATGAATCTTTCAGGGAGAATGAAGAAATTGGCTGCGTGGAGATACTGCACCGTTAGAAGCTTTGCTCCTCTTTGGAAGTTCTCCATCATTATTGTCAGACACCATTTCTTTATCATATTTCACTTGCGATGAGCACTGGGATTGTATAAAAACCACGAATTATAGTGGCTTAGTCGCCAGGAAGAGACCACGTTAACTGTATTGTTCCCATGGCAGGAGGTCAGTATGCTTAGTAATGAAACTGTGATCTCCGCTGTCTGGTAAATACAGAGATCTCTCTCTCATTAAGCATTCGCAGCTCAGTTGGCAGAGCATTGGCTTCGCATTCGGGAGATTCTTGGTTCGATACCAGCGACCTACCATCCTGACTACGGTCTTTCCTGTCAGGCCAGGCAAATAATGGGGTGGTTTTACCCTTTCTTGTATTCTTACCCCTACCATATCCCGACCTGAGCCAAAGATGCTGAAAGATCGTAAATAAATTCAAATTGAACGAAAAATCTCGTCACCTTACACGAGAACTGGAAACCGCAGACGTCGAATTGTCCAGTAAAGTGCGATTGAGCTGAGCATGAAGATCTCGCGTAGCCGCCTTACTCCCCGGCTTTTGCATCAACAGACATCCGTATGTGGTGTATGCAGAATCGGCGCTTGATGTGAATTCGTGTGGTCCAACTATAAGATGTAGTGTGGTGGGAAAAGACCCTTTTCCTGCCTGAGTTACAGATGCGGAAAGGCCATATGTAAATTCAAATTCGAAAGGATCAATTTTGTGGCGAAGCCCTGTGATCCGAGCTACCATGGAGACAAGATCGAATGGTAGTGAATGATTTCTGATATTTTCAACCGCATTCTCTTTCCGATACGTGCTCGAGCTTGGTTCGGATCGTACGTTAATTGTAGGTGTCAGGAGTGTGTGTGTCCACGAAGCTGTCATCTTTCACAAACAAATTACTTACTTTTATCGAGGAAAAAGAGATGCCAACTCAAGGGATCTTCGCTTGATTTGGTTCTTCTTTGTCTTGTGTGTATTATCGTCAAATGCACACGAAAAATACTTTTGCAAGTACCTGGTAACCTGGTAAAAACTATGGATATCTAGTTTTACCTCTCGAAACCGTAAGATTAAGCAAAAATAACTACACTTAATCGAAGTAAATATGTTCTTTCGTAAAGGATAAAAATTATAGCTTAAGAAAGTAACACATTCACTTGTTACAGTTTTCGTAATGTTCATATGTATTACTTTTTACAGGAGTTGAAATTACTCTTCGGGAAAGGCATCCAAGATTCATAGCCAGTAACATTCTACCCTGTGGCATTGAATTGTGTGTAAGACGTACATATATGTTTTCTTGTTTTGGATTTTCTTCTTCCCTGTAGTCTTCAGGTTTTAATGTTTTGTTTTAATCTTTAACTGGACGCGATTCCAATGCAAGACTGTGACTTCAACCACTAAACAAGGGGCATCTCTAGAATTCTAACTACGTCGTATTCTTTTTGAGTTAACCTCATACTTTTATTTATTTATTCCTTTTTTCTTGAGATGACTCCATACTGGGTTGAAGTTCTTGATAGAGTAGTGTACTGGACTTATGTTGGTTCCACGAAACTGTCTCTGTTCCTCTATTTTATTTTGGATGTGGTTTTTAGTGTAGTATTTTGAATTTATCCCATTGCATCCTGTGAGCCTCGGTGCGTGCACGAACATCCCTTGTTACCTGTCATGTTTTCCCTTCTGTTTCCCAGATTTTGAGTTCGTCCTGTTTCACCTTTTCCTGCCGATAATTGCATGGTGTAATGTGTCTTTGGTTTTTTTGCTTAGTTTTTTGGTTTCATGATAGTATGCTTGTGAATGCCTTCCTTTTCCGAAACGTTGTTCCCCACCTTAACTTTAACTTGGCTTCTTTAAGTCACAGTCCATATGATCTTGCTCTTACCTGCAATTGTTATCGGTCTGCTTATGGTTTGTTTATGCAGCTATTCCAGGTGATTTGTTCACTGTTATATGTAGTCAGCGCCAAAATTTTGTACACAATTGTAAAATTCCTTCTTCGAATAACTTTAGAATGGATAGACCTATTTGAGGACGGTTTTCGGTAACAATAAGAGAGTGATTTTCTGTAAGTTACAGAAAACTATACTCAGATGTGACTGTCCATTCAAGTTCCTCGGAGAAGAATTTTGTTTCTACTGAGTACAAACTTTTGATTCTAATGAAGTAAAGTTGCACTTTTTGTGAACATAAATAAATTGAAAGTGTTTTGTTCGAACACAGGTATAACTTTCATTCCATGTAATGTCACCAATTCTAGATAGAAAGTTTGTCCAAGTCGAGATAAAGCGTACCATAATGTTGCAACACCGAAGCGAAATTCATGACGAACAGAACACATGAAATGTCCATGTAAATTCTGCATCGAATATTGATTGAGTGTTGCCTCATTATGCAACTTTTAGGGCTTGGAAAATTTTCCAGACATCCACTTTCTGTAAGATAGTGCGTGTTGTACACTATTTATTTAATTTACGCACAGCCTCTTATAAGTGGGTCTTAATTTTCGACTAAACTCATTTCGTGTTCTGCCACTTACTCTGTACCAAAGGATGTAAAGATAAAACAATTTGAAGAATTTGTACAGTGTATCTATACATTTTTATGACACTGTTGTAGCAGGCGTGTTAGGGATAAAGCTATACAATTGTTTGTTTACTGTCATCGTTGTTGAAGCAACAGAGGATAAAACAAAATATATGGGCAATGCAATTTTAGAGAACTTGAGCAGTACACCCAGCATTTTATAAAATGAGCGTATTATGTAGAGAATTTGTCCAAGTGTGATATGAGAAACTGAAAAGTCTTTAGTGCTTTAATTTTTAACTGATCTCGTAACTGATGGTTTCCAATTTGATGCGTATATGTGTTCTTTGTGTTTGTTCAGATATAACATTTAGTAACTGAACAGAATTTCATGAAACATTCAACGTTTCTTTGCGGTACCCATTTTATCATCTTGAAGATGATTAATTAAATTTTCATGGGAACGAGACCGAAGACTTGGAATAATCAGTTTGCGCCGATAGACTAAATTAATCATGTGATAACAGGGACTGCTCGCAATGATGTAGCTGCAATTGAATTTCTAAGTTAATCACGGTATCCATGGTAACGGAACTCTTTTATCAGCGCATATTACGTATCACTGAGAACGGTTGAACCGATATAAACCAAATTTGGCATAATGGCATTATTCTCAACCCTTTGGCGAAACCAGACTGCATTCATATTTTAGGATTTGAATTTATTCTTTTAAGTCCTTTAGGGAACTTTGGCTCAGGCCTCATATTTTGCGTTGTTAGAATGACAGACTACAAATCAAATCGCAGACAGTTGAAAAATTCACAAACCAATAAATATACAGGATGTTGCAAAATATCACTTACAAAAGCACCACACGAGATTCCTGACTTGAAAATAAGAAGAAAGCGTAGACCATCGAAGGTGCACAAATGCTTGGTTTCGGCGCTATAGGCCGCTGAAAGAATGGGAAAATGAACTTGATATTTCTAATACCATTAACAGTAGATCTGAGGCGGGATGGTACCCTCAAAGACTCTATCCAAAAATGCATATTCCAAAATGGTGCAAGAGATGCCCCAAAGGAAGTAGGGGATTTCCAGACTTTCTCTGGAGTAAATAGTTGGTCGAAATAAGCATCCGCATGAGTACAGATGATAAACGTAATCACCGCTATATAACTGGGCAATGACAGTCTCTTGTACTGATAAATACACAAAACATTCCTTAAAATGTATGTGATTTACTCCTGTTTGTTATGCAACCATGCATTATTATTAAAAAATCGTCCCGCAAACGAAACCTGTTTGAGTTACAGAGCTGGCGCAAACGAATTATTGTTTCTTGGTGGAATGTACATCCATTCATGCTTATTTCGACCCACCTTTACTTCAGATATTTTCTGGAAATCCCCTATTGTCTATGGGGAATTCCTTGCTCCCTTATTGCATAAATTTGGAATATTCATTTTTGGATAGAGAAGGCCTGAAGCTCTGAACTTCATTTTTCCCATGCTTTCGGCGGCCTGTAAGGCCGAAATGAAGCGTTTGCGCACCTTCGATGGTCCATACTTCCGTCTTACTTTCATGTCAGGAGACAGGAATCTAATGAGCTGGTTTTGTTGGTGTTATTTTGCAGCACCCTGTATAATAATGAAGATAATGGATAAAGGCAAACTAAATATGAATCAACCATTGTGTGTAACATTCAAGCACGGAAATAGCTGATTCACTTTTGGCTCACTGAAAAAAGTGAGTCGCCAAAATGCCGCATACGGTGGCGGAGATGGGGCATTAGTTTCTGCTGCGGTCCGGCGGAAGCTGCAACCGGTCCGCCAGCGGATAACGGCGAGATACGGCTGCTATACGACTGTTTCCGCTAAAATACCGCCTTGGTGGCAGAGATGTGGTATCAGCCTAATCCGGCGGATCGCCGTGCACTTCTACATTTTGCTAATGAGGGTAGTTGAAACCTCGATGGTGGAGTCCTACATTATCAAGGTTGAAGGCAGTTGGTTTAACCGTTGTACTATGATGGTGCAAGTATAACTTTGAAGAAAAGAATCTAATTACCATGGTAGCTGTAATTAGTGTAAGTTATACCTGAAGTGTTAATATCCTCAAATCTTCTGAATAACATGCGTGGCAGAATGTTTTAAGTGTCCATGGAAACTGTTATTATTGTAACATTCTAATACATCTTCTTTTAACCGTTCACACTTGGCACATGATCATCTAAAATTTGAGTTGTGACCATCGAAAGAGTCAGTACCAAGATTTTGTTAAATAACTATAATGTGAATTGTATTCTCCTGCATGAGTGTCAAGTTTTGTTGGAATCTGTTCAGTAGTTTCTACATCATCCTCAAATATCTGTTTAATAATTGAGATTCGTTGCCTTGGAAACGTTAAATAGTTTATTGAAATATGGTAAAAAAAAGCTTTGTGCTAGAGCCTATTTAATCGTACCAAGTTTGAAGGCAGTTCATTTAATCATTATTACATGATACACGATTATAACTTTTAAGAAATAAGTCTTGTTACCATGAAACTGTAATTAAAGAAATGCTATGCCTAAAACATTAATGGTTGTCCGCTCTATCACAATATTAATCTTGGTAAGAATAGGTTGGGCGGTTTTTACGTGATGCCCGAAAATATGTTTTTTGTTGGAAGTACCGTTCTAATGGAAAACATACGCCAATCAGAAACATTTAAAACCTTCAGATAAAATAATAGCTGAGCAAAGCAAATACGTTTTATTAACTAAAACAGTGTAACAGTTTCGCCAACTACCTAACAACTTGGCTTCGTCTCACACACACTAAACAATCACATAAACAACACCTTCTAGTGAGACAGCTATCTGTGGTTCCTGATTGGCCCCCTGCCAGCCAATCCCGTACCGACTACGCAAAGTGAACTTTATAATTAACAACAATCACTGGTTCGCTCTCACCCTCTGTTCCTACTACATCTAACAATTGTAAGCATATAATACCAAAAGAAGTACAAATTAATTTATAAGTGACATAAGAAAAAATAAGTAAAAAGAAAGATAGATAAATAAAAGGAACACTAAACTAAACATAAAAACATTTCTACGTATTTACTTTGCTCAAAACTATTATTTTATTTTATCTGAAATATATAAAAGCAAAGCTTTGATATGGAAAATATTTAAAACCTTCTTCCCTACCACTAGTAGCAATGTGTGAAAACTGCTAATGATCTCTATGCTTTTCCATTGTTCTCGGCATCTGGAATTGTCACTAGTTCGTTTAAAAAAGACTTTTCAGTTGAACATACACGAAGTAGAAGTTCAAACTATTGCTTTGTTTTCAAATATCAGAGCTTTGGACGGGACAATTTTAGATTCTCTACAGAATACGCTCTTTTTTCCCTCTGGTTGTCATTGTACACAGAGATTCATAGAAATTGACCGATTAAGAAAAAAGTTTCACAGTTTAACAACAACGAATTCATATACTTATCAGACACAATGTATGACACACATTTATTTTAACTCTGTGTTTGAATATTAATATTTATTACCATATTGTGGAAATGTATTGACAGTTTTCTGTGGATCTTGGTGTACATTACTTCCACAAGTAATAGTATAATTATTATAATAATTTATTGTGGTAACTCATCGCATTCAATAAATAAAAATTCTACTTTTAAAACTTCTTTTATTCGTATCTGCTTTAAAAGGTACGCTTTTCATGTTTTTACACATACAACTTTTAATTATAATTTCTCATCTCCTGTCACCTTAATGTGATTTAAATAATAGGGTACCCCTGGGATCGAGACCAGAAACCTCCGAGTAAAAAGCAGGAGGTTAAGAGTTGAATTGTATGTTTACCGTTGTTGGTAAACCTAAAAGGCTTGATGTATCTTACGAGAATTAACTAATGAGATATATTAGATTTATGGAGGAAATCGTTGTTGACATTGAAGAAAAATTTCCTCGAACTATTGTTAGACTACGATCATTTTGTGGATGTTGTATTTTCGTAAATTTACGTACTTGAGTGTAACTTCTTCCATTATAGCGCTGCTAATAATACGTACGATATTGCAAATACAGTAAAGTTAAATGAGTGTTCGAAAAATGACCCTATTAAAGAATAATTAAGTTCCAAGATACATTATTTTGAAAACCATGAAAACAGTCGGAAAATGATAGTGTTGCCAATTGTGCTTCACTTGTTTTTGCGTGTTTCATATCTTTAACGAAAATTTACATAATAAAAGGACTTTGGGATCCGTATCTGCAAATTTTACCGAAATTGACTTCATAAAAGGGGTCTACCTTTTATTAAACAACCCTATTCCGGTCGAATGTGCAGATACGGTCTTTTGCCTTTGGACGGCAGACTAAGTTTTAATAGATACGCTGTATAGTGATTTATCCGAGCAAAAACACTAGAGTTGCAAAAAGTTCAGCCAAGTTCATCAGCCCTAAAAAGTGATGAAATGGAGGACGGATGAACCAAGTTCCTTGGCGACAGCATGTAAGAGGAATACTGACACTTGGCGCGAGGTAGCAAGGTTCATAATGTTCGACTTCGAGACTTAGGTTGGTGGTGGGTTTTAGGGCCGCCACCAACCTTATGGCTTGAAGATCATGAACCTTGCCACCTCGCATCAAGTTCCAGCGTTCCTCTTACATGCTGTCGCCAAGGAACTTTGCTCATCCGCCCTCCATTTCACCACCTTTTAGGGATGATGAACTTGGCTGAGCTTTTTGCACGTCTGGTGTTTTTACTCGGATTTCACAGCTTTTTGTAAGTGTATAAAATATATACTTGCTTCGCTGGGAGCGCTGCCTCCAGTGTCCCGTGGCGGGCTGCACCCACAACTTGTAAAGTTTTGGGGGACTGCGCCCCCTTTATCGGAACCAGACTCTCCGAGGGACTATGCTCGAATGGTGCAGAACTTCCCCATAACCCCTGTGGTTTGCCCCATTTATTGTAACCTTCTCGTGATGGTACATCTTCATACCGAATTTCGTTTCCCTAGCTTCAGTGGTTTCGAAAATGGGTTTTGGGCGGCCATTTTGGATTAAAGATGGAGACATTTTTAACATTATCTTATATTGTCGTGACCTAATCGTGATGGTACACCTTTATACCAAATTGCATTTCTCTATCTCGAACGGCATGGAAAATGGTTTTTTGGGTGCCATTTTGAATCCAAGATACCGACTTTTTTCAAAATGTTGTAATATTTTCCTAACTACTCTTGATAATACACGTTTATGCCAAATGTCGTATCTCTAGGTCAAACGATGTAGAAAATGGATTATGAGGTCCTCCTCTTTGGTTCCAAGATTGTGTCTTTGGAGGCATTTCGTAATCTTTTCCAAACCTACTAATGATCTGTACCGTCATACTATATTTCGTTCTTTACCAAACCTACTAATGATCTGTATCGTCATACTATATTTCGTTTTTCTAGCTCCATCCGTTTAGGCTGTGTATTCTATGGAAATTTCATTTTGGGGCCATTTTGGATCCAAGGTGACAACTTTTTCAAGATTTTGTAATATTTCCTTAAGCTACTAAAGTGTACCTTCATACCAAATTTCGGTTTTCTAAGTTCAACCGTTTAGGCTGTGTATTCTTTGAAATTTTACATTTGGCGGCCATTATGAATACAAGATGGCGACGTTTCAAAATGATGGAATTTTTTCCCTTTACCGATTTATCATCCTCCACCTTCATGCCTAAATTCATGTTTCTAACTTATTCCGAACACCCTAAACAATATGAGTGAGTGAGTGAATGTATGAATCAGTAAGCCTAAAATACGCGATTTCAGGGGTCTACAACTCGAATATGCTTGAAGCTACGAATATGAAATTGTGCACACCTGCACATATTTGCCATATCTCCTTACCTTTGAAAGCTCATTCATATTCCTATCTTTAACATATTTTTTTTTTTCTTACGGGGCCTCGAAATCGCCGATTTCGCCCAAAACTCTTGTTCCTGTATAACATGCTTTTGACAGTGCTGACGTTTTGTGACGCGGAGAACTTGGCTGCATGCACTGCCGTGCATGTTGATATTGGAATTCGAGTCGAACGTAATCAAGAAAAACTTCCAGTGTGAACACTTCAGGTCTTTGGCAATGTCCATTTTGAATGAATGTAGCTGCCCAGTGGTGTACACCTATGGGAACATTTACGCCGAACGGTATGCTGAAGGAGAATGCGAACTTTGACTTCGTTGACGCGTTCCTTACATGTGGTGCGTAGTATAAATGTATTTTATTAATAAATGATACTGAATGGAGCGAGTGATAATTATTGGTAACTTTTTGTAACAAATTTTCAAGGTTAACCGTTCTATATTTTTAATTCGAGTGATTCTTTACATGTGTTTATTGGATAGTTTAGAATGTGTATAATTACTAATTTGAGGTAGTTTAAATGTACATTAAGAAAGTAAAAATATGTGTATAAATTTTCATGAGTCCTTATATATTCATTTATATTTATTCTAGGCGAAAACAAGAATAAAGTTAAATTTTTTGGATCAGATTGCTAAATTTTGGGAACTACAAGGACAGTCCTTTAAATTACCAGTTTATAATCGGAAAGTAGTTGACCTGTATACCTTGCAGAGAATAGTAAAAGAAGAAGGTAAATACTCTGAAATTTTTGTAAGTATTTTTAGCACTAAGATACTACAAGGTGCAAGAGTAGATTGGAGATGATGTCCGAATATTTTAATCATTCTTCAGTTTGAGAGCACTGGCTCTTTCTGGACTCCACAGTCATAACTGGGTTCAAAGCTGTGTACGTTTGTTTTGGAGGGAAGGTATTTAAATTTAAAGTGATAAGAGATTGAAGAACACTTACGCTATCCATTATTGGCTGTCTTGCAATTTTTTTCGAGTTACTTTCCACGTGTAGTATACATTTGTGTTGGCACTACATTCTTAAGTAGTTTCAACGAGTCTACGGTTAATTTGTGATATCTTTCGAGCAAATTGTGACATGTCACGAAAAATTAATATTAAGTAGTGACACCTAACATGCGTAGTGTGTTGAAGCGTCGTTCTCGTCAACTGAATTAATGTATTGTTGTGGGACTAACCGATTGATAAGAAACACTGCTTTGAACGTTCACGAATTTGACTCACCCTTTGTAACAAGGAAAGCACTTTATAAGTTCCCGCTTCGGAATTTGATGAAACTCATTGTTGACTGGGATGGACGTGTTAGGAAAGGATGAAGTCGTAAGTAGGAGACAACTAGATTGAAAAATTTCGATTTCCGTAGTGCAGAAGAAGTGAATTTTACGTAGAATCCTCATAAAATAGAATGAAGTTGTGCAGGACAAAATCGGACATAATAGAACTGGACGGCCGCCATTTTGAATTCGACTCAAGATTTTTAAGTAAATAGACGAAACCTGAAATTACGCTAATATTAACAAGGAATACAATGTTTCACTTGTTTTTGTCCCATGAAAACTTTGGAACGTACCTTACGATCATAAAATGTGCTCAATTTACTGCCTATATACCTGTAGGCTCAATTCAATGCTATAAGGACAAAGTGACCTCTCTCTTTTGTCCTTTTTACATTTTTAAGGACAACATTTCAAAGATTGTGCATTGTTTCACGCTTTATTAAAACACACTTAAAATAATGTTTATTGTAGGAGAACTATTACGCCACTAATGTAATTTTTGAATAACGGCTAAGTAAAATTCTAATTAGTTAATTTGAAACCAATTTCGTATAGAAGAGGTGTTATAAACTAACAAGGATACGTTAACACGGCCCCTCTACTTGTTTGTGGTTATAGAATCAGAATAAACAAATTCAATTACTTGCAATATAGTATAATAGTTATTGTTAATTAATAGTAGTCTGGCAAAGCATAGATTATAACTACCGGTATGTTGCAATATATTCTTGTCGCTATTGAAACAAGTATTTCTTAATAGTAATTCATGATAACGGTTACTAATAATAGTGAATAATACGGAGTTTTCGGATATACACTGGCATTCTATCCTGACAAATTTTTCCACGGGTTTATCCTGTCACACCAGTAAATTGCCGGATAATACCTACAAACGAAGCTCCCGTCGAGCACCTTCCAACTTACTCTCCCTGACCCTATTCTGAGATTTTTAAAGGCCATAAGTAGATTTTTTAAAATACTTAATAAGTTACTATTCAAAGTTAGTAAAATATATTACCTCTCTAACTTACTAATGCGGAATTGCTTGTTACAAATCTAAGAAAAACAAGCTTTTATCGTTTTTGTGATTATTTGTTATTCGCTTTTTCTTTTCTTTTTTTTAATTTTGCTTTTCAAACTTTTATTGAAATACTTATTTCTGTTGCGATGTGTCCAGTAGAGCCTGTGTTAATCTTGATTCGAATTATGAAAGGAACGAACAAACTTCCAGAAATTCTCAAGTAGAATTTGTAACTCATTGTTATTCTGTGCTCATCGTTATACATATCCAGCCGGTTTGCATACCTATCCAATATGAGATAGTCCAGTTTGCAGACTGGAACACGAAATCGATGAAACGACAGGTTAGGCCTGTTTGCCGTTTTATAAAATCTTCCAAAGTGATATTGGTCTCAGATTTTTATATCTAAAGAAATCAGCCCATGAACGCAGAACATCCTTTAACATATTTACAATGCTGGAAGTGGGGAGGGGGGTCACGCCGTGCCCTCACTTTTTTCATTTTGGATTTGGCGTACCCCTACCTTTTTATTGATGGGGAGCTTCTTGGTTTTACTTTCAGTAGGCAATCGCCGTCACTAGGTGCATGTATACCCTTATCTTCTCTACAACCGTGCTTTTACCTTTTCTAACCCGACTTAAAGCACTGCATTAGCACTTCTAACCCGACTTATTTAGATACAACAACATTGCAAGTATGTGTCCCGTTAGGTGGGAAGTATCACGGATCTTCACTATTGCCTTTAAACGTCATCTTAGTGGATCCGGAGATCATGGAGCATATTCATCAATTCCCTGTCTATCAATCAATCTACCGAGAAATTGAATATCAAGAATCTAACAATGTTCTTATAGTGTGGGAAAACTCCATTGTATTTAAAAAGACTGAAAAGCTATCATCCTCTGTAAACAGTGATGAGAAAACATGTTTACGTAACAATTCCAAGTAGCCCTCAATAGTTAATATTATGCCAGTGAAAAATGGATGAACACTCGTTTTCCATAGAGCGCTTCATACCAAAAATTTATCCTGTGCCAACCATCCTGCTTGTATCATCTAAATGTGTATTTTTTACATGGCCAGTATCTCATCTTCTGCCTATTCGCCATTGACATAAAAGTAATCCTTACCACTATTGAAGAATTTGATCCGAAGGAAGGTTTACGCTCTAGTTTTCCGAGACATCTCTCGTAGAACTCAACTCAATTCTGAATCACCGTCACTCGTGCTGTTAAAGCTGAAATTTATAGAGGTGCTACTTTTGACCATTTAAGATCCGATCGATTGATCGTTGACAAACACCATATTTCCTTGGTATTGGACCTGTGCTTACGGGTTGAATTTGCTACCTGTGTGGCTGCCGCATACGACACAGGGTCTCCTTGGGGACGTCGTTGATTAAAATGGTTTGCAATTTCACACAGGATTCATTCGTGAGTATCCTCACGCGTTGTAGCTTTCCAACGTTGTTTTCTTACACCTGAAAAATGATGCGTAGGTTTAGATTCATTCCTTCATAACTTTTCGCAAGTTAAGGTTACATTGAAAACAAGTGTTAACATTGTTTCTCGTCATATGTTTGCCTAATTTGAGTATTGCATGAGCCCATTTCTTTTTTTTTTTTTTTTTTTTTAAATCAGTTTAATTCGTGATCATATGCTGTTATGCCCAATTTTGCCCTGCGCAACTTGGTTCTATATTTTAAGGATGTTACAAGCGATTTTCACTTCCCCTGCACTAGGAAGATGACACATTTTTCAATCGTCTAGTTTTGCCCTTGTTACGATTGTGAAACTTAAAACTTCATCCTATTTCCTAATACGCTCATCACTCAGTTGTGAAAGTTTCACCAAAATACAAAGCGGGTACTCAATTATTCCCTTTCTGGTGAAAGTAATAATTGAATTCCATTTTGCAGGGGCGAACGGTGTACCTTCCGTAGCTTAGGTTTGAAACTTGGCGCAACACTCTGTGAGATGATGATTCATCACTTTGTATCCTCTCGAAGAGATGACAGACCCATCTTTCCCCACTCAAATAAAATACATGGTTTTAAAGTTTTTAAAAGTTGAAA